>WTSP01007253.1:0-10601 GCA_025331215.1 Actenoides lindsayi | reverse complement strand
TTTTCTAATCGCTAAGTCTCTCTCCCTTATTCCCTTTCTCTTCCCCTTTGGGGAGGGAGGGGGGGTTAACAGAGAGCGTCTGTTATAGGTCTAAGGGGCTGCCCTGACCCCAAACCATGACAGTAGCAAATTGTATTACAGGTTGCCCATGATTATCATGCTTGTCCTTCAGTGAGGCCAATGCTTCCCATGAAGACAATTTTCAATCTAATTGTAACAATATTCTTTGAAGATAATGAAACATAATACAAAAAGATTGTGATGACAACAATATAAATCAGTACAGCAGTTAATGAGAAAACCCTACAGGCTGTTCATGTGTACACTTCCATTAACAGGTCTTCATTCTGTAAGTTAATTTTTTTTCCTGTTTCACTGCAGAGTATTTACAGGTCTGGACATTAAATCTATCTGACTTTTGTAACAGAGTGGTGAACATCACTGCAATCTAAATCTAAACTCAATACCTGACAGAAGTACTCTTGCTCATTAGAGATGAGGGAAGTTAGAAAATAAAGTTCAGCTCTCCCAAGAAACTTCAGTTATTCTCAGTTTTTCCAAAGACTGAACGTCACATTCACTCTCTGTGCTCTTTAGATCATGTGCCTGGTATCCTCCATAAAATCTCTATGGAGTTGCTAGAATTGCTAGAGCTCATGGCATCCCTACACGTTCCAATATCAACTTCTCTTTTCTGTAGTGCAGAGGTCTATACTACAGAAAAGAGGGAAGGAGCCTTAATAATCTACCCCAGAACCCATAGTCTCACTTGGAGAAATCAAGGAATCATGGAAAGTTAGATCAAAAAAAAGACCTCTCAACATTTTTATCTAGTTCCTCCTTCATGACTGGTAGCAGAATTTTTGCTGCTGGAAATTACATATATACTATAGTTTCATTATTTTAATCTACACTGAGTTAATGCACATTTCCTGTACGAGTCTGTGCTGATACACTTTTCCTTTAAGAGTTACCAAAAACACTTCTACTTACAGCAAGAGAGACCTTTCAGCCTGTGACAGGAATGGTGAAGAGGTTGAGTCTGGTGGTGATGGCTATGCCAAGAGGAGATGCTGTTGTCATCTGCGTACCACCTTTGTGTTAAATCATATATCACCTTTACCCATCCCCATTTTGGCTATTTCTTGTGGCAGAAGTGTGCTGAATTGTTACCTAATGGAGTCTGCTCCTGAAAATCACCAGTTTCAGGTGTTCAAAACAGCAGCCAGGCCCAGAGTAACAAATGCCCTCACATTAATGGTATTTTTCTATGGTAAAGAAAGTACATTGAGGGTTCTCTTATCATCTCCTTTTTGAGCTTTCAGATTGCACTGGGAACTTTGTCAGCTATTCCCTGAAATTACTGGAGGTGGACTCTGTTAATTAGATGTTTTGCTCAGCAACAGTGGCTTTGAGAGACCTCATGGTCCAATGTTCACTGCCTGGATGATGCCTCTGTGCAAACAGCCCAGAAGGACCTGCGTCCCCAAAAGGGAGGAGGTAAAGCCAAGAGTAAGTTACAATGTGAGTAAGCACAAGGAAGATGGTGCTGGGAAAACCTCCTGGGATCTTGATGAGCTGAGTGTTGGCGGCTGGCCATGCTGGACCCCTTCTGAGAAGCTGTCTCCAGCTTGCTGGCTTCTGCCTTGTTCAAGGAAGCAAGATTTTGTACATTATTTGTAAACAAGTGGAGCCTTGTCAAGCGCCCACCTCTCTTGTCATTAATTTCTAGCAGAAAAAGACTAAAGAACCTTGAATTTTGGCTAAGCATTACGGTTAAAACACAAGAAGAGGAGGAGTAATTTAAATACACAAGGCATGTCTGGTTCTCTCCAGGCACCCTGCAGATTTCTTTTCCTCCTTTACCCCCTACCTGATGCACCCATTGTTTATAATGCAAAATTCACTTGGGAATGTAATTTCTTATGGAAGCTTTTCTTCCTTAGTATTTCTGATTATTTGATATTTTTTCCTGTTGGAACTTTCCATTTGCAGGAAATATTGTTTCTGAGTTCAGCATGACTTGGGGCAAAACTGAATTTGTTAAAAAAAAAAAAAAAAAAAAAAGGCTAATTGTCCCTGAACTGGGAATATGGCCTTTTCAGATAACTTTGTCTAACTAGAATACTCCTGAATTAATGCACGCATTTTTGTATAATTTCAGGAAAGTATTCTGAGTTGCTCTGTAAGTGCATACTGCTGGTGATTTTTCAGTGTAAGGCTTGACTTCATCCATGGATTTCAAGGTATTGTACAAAGGACAGTCATGTCATGGTCCTTATTCTAATAAATGGGAAATTTAAAGCTAAGGAGAGAGGATGATTTGTTCAACATCATGCTGTGAACATGTGGAATGGCTGGGAAGAGAAGGCAGGTCTCCTGGAGGAAAGTTAATAGTCACAAAAAATAGCCAGCAGTCCCCATCTCTGTATGTCAGCATAAATTACCAGTTTAATTGGCTATGTACACAGTTTTGAGTCATTAGTACAGGGTCGATTGTAATTTAAGCTATTTCTGACTGAACTCTCTCAAAGTTTCATTTATTCAAGTGTTTTATTACTGTATTTACATCATCCCATTTGTCTTGTTTTGTTGGTCTGCAGAAGAATGTCACGGTTTAGGGTCAGGGAAGCCCCTTAGACCTATAACAGACACTCTTGATAAACCTCCTCCCACCCCAAAGGGGAAGAGAAAGGGAATAAGGGAGAGAGACTCAGAGATGAGAAAAGGAAAGTAGAACAGCTTTAATGAAAAATGAAATTAATAATAATAAAAATGGAATATATACAAATATATACAAGACCAGTATCGAACCCAACCCCCTTGATGGTAATTACATCACCATCACCACTGATGCTGTGGAGCAGGCACCAGGGAAGTCCCAGACTGGGCCTCACAGCAGACGGGAGCTGTGTTCAGGGGCTGGATTCTGGTAGCGGGTTCAGGAACACACAGACTGGGATTGAAGGCAGAATGGACAGAGTCCTCCTTGGGTGTTCCGTGGAATGAACCAAAAGAAGACCCGAGCCAAGCCAAGCAAAGCTGGCCAAGCAGTCCAAGAGGGGAGAAGAGCCCAGAGAGCCTTCGGATCCCTCAGCTCTATACCAAATATGATGTATATGAGATGGAATCCCTCGTTGGTCAGTTTAGGGTCACCTGTTCACTCCTCCCTGCAGGTGCAGCCTTTCACTTTTCTGCACCCCCCAATGTGATACACAAGATCCAGCAGTGGCCTTGGTCTGCACATCAATCCTTGGTACTAACTCTAAACATGAGGTAACTCTAAACATGAAGCAGACACTGTCTGTGAGAACAGGCTGCTGACTTCAGGCAGTGCAGTTAGTTAAAAGAACTGAGCTGAAAGGTAAAATTACTGAACAAAATTAGTTCTGTTCTCACTCAAACCAGGACAAAGAACAAAGTGTACTATTCTGTGGACACCTGAGTCTACACAATGAATGACAGACTGTCATCAGATAAAACTGTAAAAATATGAAATAACTAAGCTACCTTTGGCATCTACTGACTTGAGTTAGATTAGTAGAGAGAGGAAGGTCAAAGTACTGGCAAATTCTAGCCCTCAGCTGCAGGGAAGCAAGCAGAAATCTTAGAGGCAGAAACACATCCTTTGGTGGGGAATTTTGATTGATACTACAATAGACTGAGCTGGGAGAAGAAAGAGGGGAAGGAAAATCTCCAGTGATGCAAGTTAAATGTAACTGCCACAGCTATAAGTTGGTTTTGTCTCCATTTAATATTAATGAAAAAGGTTTAGAATTAAAACAGTTGAAAAATTAATTTAAAAATTAGTTGGAAGAGCTCTGTGAATGATATTATTGAGGCTAAGAAAAGATTTTCTGAGTTGAATTCCTCTTTTTTTTTGTATTGTTTTCATACAGCCACAAATTATATCTCCCCTTTTGTTACAAAATGTCGTGCCCAAAGCAATTTTTTAAAAACTCATAGATAATGTTCTGGTGAACAGCAGGACTTGAAACCAGAACCAGAATTTCCCTGAAAACCCACATAGTATTATTTGTTTTTTAAATGGGAAACTATGGATTTCACACTCCTGAAAGCAAATGAATAGGGCCTGGATCCTCAAAGTGGGCTTCAAAGGCCTCATGACATTTAGTAAGCAAATTTTCTGTTCTTTCCTGTGCTTATTATACACTCTCCATTTGGTGGTCCATGTAGTAAAAAGACAGAAGGAGCATTGTCCTAGGATCTCTAAGCTGCTTGGTGCAGACCAGCTCCTATAGTCCCAAGCAAATCCAAGAAAAATGCTCTGCTGGCTCTGTGGTCTTTGTAGGGCTGAGATGTACTGCAGGCTTTTCTTTGTCATACACCCATTTTTATCAGGCATATTTGACCCCTACGCTGGAAGACAGAATTTGGTGGATGCTGATAGCAGGGTAGTGATTCACTACCTGATGTTATCTTGTCACCTCAATCCACATCACCCATGAGTCTGGAGGGGGAAAAAAACCCAAAAGCTAACACAGACCTATGGGCTATTCTGTAACAGATTTAAAGACTAGAATATGCTTTTCTGGAAAATATACTTACCTTTTGCTGTACTTAGGCATGCTCTCAGAATGATCACTCTGGATTAGCTCTTAAAATAAAATTAAACTCGCAGCAGCCATAACGAGGCTGTCATCAGCAGGACCCAGACTCGGTGCATGCTGAGGGGAACAGCTGGTGCAGAGAAATGAATAGCCAGCCATTGTCCTTGCACCTGGCTGCTACCGGCTCTTGCAACCAGAGATGATAAGCAGGGAGACCACAGGGACAACTGATATATTTTTCTGGAGAGGCAGAAATTAAATGATAATTGTGGCAGAAGTGTATGATGTGTAAGAATTATGCATACAGGCGATATGATGAACATGATCCTCCACCACCCCACCAACCCCCCATCAATGAAAGCTTTTAAGCTCTCTTGTCTTAGGGACAGAAAGACATTGGGGAGGTCCTTTCATAAAATGAAAAAATGGGGAAAGGCCAGATCAGGGAATGCAAATGAGCTTCTCAGCACACTGGACAAGACTATAGTCCTCATTATGCTTTGTGGTTGCAGTGGTGATTTTGATTATTGCTTTTGTTAGCTAAACGCAACTGAGTCATGACTTGTACACGAGGCCCATCTGTTTGTAAGAGCAAGAGTGGTGGGAGAAGAGCAAGCTCTGAACTCAGCTTACAGCAGATGGGATACACAATTAATATGAACATTGGCCATGTCTTCAGACATGGGATATGGAATAACTGACCATTATCACCATGCAGGGCTTTACCTTGTGACTGGAAAGGGACAGGTAAGCCTGCTGCACTGGCTGTGTTCAGGAGGCTGGAGAAACCCCGTGCCTGTGCTGTGGCCACAACTTCCCTAGTCCCAGTCCTGGGAAATAGGGTCTCGGACAGCGGGAACAGGTTTCAGCATAAGGTGAGCATCACGCTCATGCTTTGCTGGAGTCAGGGCCTTCACTTTTTATCGTTAGCACTCAAACTCACTTGAGCAGAAGGGACTGCACACAACACCACTTTCCTTAATTACACATACAGCGCTGCAGTGCTTTACAGTTTTCCTACCACAGATGTCTAAACCAATCTTCCCATTCAAATGAGTAATAGCAATTAGTAATAGCAGAACCCATCTCCTGAGATCTCATTACAAATCCCCAAACCCAGGCGTTTACATATAGTTAGCAATAGGAGATGGATCCCCTGCCTGTTGCTCCCCTCAACGCAGGAGACAGTTCCCAGGGATGGCAAATCCTTCCCCACTGGATGTTTGGAAACTCAACACAGTTTTTCAAAAGTAAACACCACAAAAGCGATAAGAAGACCTCTCCATCCCTTCTTCTTTAACAGCTGTTGCTATACCACCTTCCTAAAGATGCTGAGGAAATTTGCCCATATGTTGCTTGGGGCCTTTGCAAAATATAGCACCCATTATTCAAAGAATGAGTAACAGCTCACAGATCACATACTGTGTTTCCTTCCTTTTTGTTAAGAAATGCCTGAAAGAAATGCTCACAGCTTCTTTGCAATAAACACTCAAGAAGAAATGGAAAAATTTCCAGGTTGTGGATAATACTGTATTTTGCAGCTTCCCACAAAATGGATATTTTTCAGACACATGATATTCCCTTGGAAAATCTGTGCATTGCCTGTCATCTCAGCAATAACTATGTCAAATTGATATAATTTCCTTTAACTTCATCACCTATCCATTTCTGAATAGCAGCAGTGAAGGTAACAAATGCCAGCAATTTTCCCTCAGTAGTTGCAAAAGCTTCAAATGTGCTGCTCTGGAACCAAAGCTCCTAGGATATGAAAAATACTTGAGGCTTCACAGAAGTCTGTGTTCAGCCAGTGGCCACAAATCATTTCTGAGTTGATGTGCTCACATTTTCTGTTAAACCACTTTTCCCTGGCAAACTTCAGTGCCCAACTGCGATGGGGGACAGAGAAAGATGCTTTGGGAAACCCAGCTTTTACTGTCTTAAATTCGAATGATTCATATAACACTACTTGGGAAAAATTGTGACCTGTAAGACCAAAGCTACTTAGAGTGGGCTAAAGAACCAAAGTCATTTCATCTCTTGCTTTGTGAATTTCAGCCAAAGCCACTGAGGAGACGGGATCTGCAGTGCAGATGTTCCCAGACACAGCTAGTGGCTTTAATAATGAGATGGGAGGTGAAAGACCACAGAAGCACCAGTGGAAACCACAGATGGGGACCACAAAGGGAGAGGGCAAGGGACTCATCTCTCTTCTGAGTGAGGATTTTTGAAAGATAACTGGAGCCTAGAGGTGGGTTTTCAGGCATCTTAAATAGCTGGGTGGGCAGCACGCTGTTACTTGGAGAGGTGAATGTAATAACTAGCAATAAAATAAACTAGTCAAAGTAGTCTCTTTTGTCTCCCACAAAAGATGTTGTATTTTTATTTCTTGTTTATGGGTAGTTCTATTTGATCAGCCTGAAACTGGACTTGAATTAACATTTTAAAGTTGTGCAGGAGAACTGCAAAGGTCTGAGTTTTCAACATTTTAATCTAATTGTTTCTTTTTAACCCTATGCTCCCATAAAAGTACCTAAATAGAGAGTTTATAATATAGCATACTATATTATCTATTCTGGAAAGCAAGATCTTGAAATGATTCACAACATCTTCCCACTAGCGCGCTCTCACACTTTTTGACAGCCATGGAGTGGAATAGAGCTTGCTCGCTCTCTGACAGCAATTTAAGTAAAATGGCACTATTTTATCTACTCTCATTTCTTGTCAATTGAGTTTCTTTTCAGAGCATGACCCTGATTTCAAGTGTCTAGTTTGTATCTGTTGACAAAGTCTTGTTTGTTCCTATATCATTATATTGATTAGGTGCAGTCATTTAGTTCTGTTATTGATATTTTCAAGCTCATTTTTTTAACCTCAAAGATTACGCAAAGAATGAAATACTGGCCAACACCTGTAAACCCCAAATCTATTGCTTATGGCAATTTTTCTTCTCTGCAGAAAACAGTGCATTTTCTCAAAGTCTCTTGATCTTTTCTGTGTGTGTCTCTTTTGAAGTATAGTAACGTGACACTGTTTATGCTACTACAGCTGGGTGTGAAGGTTGCTTTTATGTTCTAAATCAAAATTCAAAAACCCCCAATTTGTGAATGTCTGCAAATCAAGTAAGCTAAGGTCTTATTTCTGGGACTGTCACTAGACCTTTGTAGAGGGAAGGAAATAAAATAGAAAAAAAAATACAAAGAAATAGGAATAAAAGGCCGTGGAAGGTGGCTTGTTTTGCTAGTATCTCCCTCGTTCATTTATTAAAGGAGGAGATCATATCTATTCTGACAAAGAAACTCCTGCGAAAGTATGATAAATGGAAAAGATACAAATGTGAACAGAATTCCAGTTAAGTTTTTAAAAATTTGTGTGAATAATTTAACTTACTTGGCTTTTAAAATCACTAATTTCAGAGTGAAATGGTCACAACTACTCTGTGCACTGTATGTAGAAAGAAAAAGTGATGCTCATTTTTCAGTTATGAAAACCAAGGCTTTTGCAAAGGATTGGACTATGGAAAGAGAATCTGCAGTATTGGTTGTTGTGGACTAACCACACTCATCAGAAAGATGCATCTCCAGGACGTTCCTGGATGATATGTGCAGTATAGGCCTGCAGACCCGAGCAGTGCCACTTCACTTCCATGGAATGGGGAATGGGAGGGCCTTTGTGGAAAGGGTGGTGGAGACCCCTCACCCTCATGTGGAGGGATCCTTGTGACCACACAGACAACTACAGGTCTAAGTAGGAAAGTGCCTGTACCAGTTGACTGTGGCAGTCTAGTTCCCCAGACAGACCAGGGAAGAGAAATTAGGCAGCATAGATGGTAGCATCAGAACAGTTGAGTTTCCCTGTCCAAAACTACTATGTACCTTGAGCCTTCTCCCACCCAACAGGCCCGCTCCTACTCACTGCTCTGCTAAAATCTTGTCCTAGGTCACAAACCTGGTTCACAGCTAGCTCAGAGCTGTGGGGATTCCTGGATCACCTAGATAAAGGCCACTATCTGTGCTACTCCGTTTCTGATGCCATAGGGTTTTTTTTGGTGCTGACCACAGATGTACCATTAATGATGCCCAGTTTGTCTTTACCAGGTCAGCTTAGGAGACATCAAACCACTTCAGAGAGGAAACTTCACCTTGCTGTGATTACCTAAGACCCCCTCTTCAGTCTTCCTGCTGCTACTCACAACCCTTCTGCTCTGTGTTAACCAACACAGGGGTTTTGTTCAGTAAGTTTTGACACACGGCTACAAAACTGTCTTCAGTGATGTTAACAAGAGGCTTTTCATTTGGATATTTACTAGTGGCGCTTGTCAGTCCTTCGATTAAGCAGATTTGAACAAGAAAAGCCGGAGAGGCAGAAACCTCCTCTGTGTGAGCCAGCAGGTACTTGCCACACTTGTGGACGACTTTTTTCACTCCCGGAACATTACAGCAGATCTCCATGACTACTGAAACTGCCATGATCTCGGCACGTATTTCTACGATTTTATCCCAAGACAGTCTCACCTACACGGAACATGAAGGCTTGAAAAGATTTCCTTGGAGGTCTGACCCCCTGATACTACAGACAAGCACATTTATGAGCCTTTGAGTGTGGTAGTGGAAGCGATCCATTGGTTTTGGTCTTGGAAATCTAAAGAACTAGGGGTGAAGTCTGCTCTTACCAAAACAAATGGAAATTCTGCAACTGAGATGGCTGGGATGAGGATTTGCATGTGATCAGGATTTGCCCGGGATCAGGATTTGCCCAAGCTTGTGGCCTCAGAAACTGGCCACATTTTCTCCGTTCCTCTGGTTTATAGACAGCAATGCAATTTAGCAGTTTCAAAGCTATGAACTTAAGTAGGTGGGACATTTAGCTATGGGAATGCAAGATACTGAAAACACATAATTTCAGAAGGTTTCCACCAAAAGAAGATGCTTTAAAATCTAAAACGTTGATGTCTGCAGGCAAAGAAAGTAGGCCACGTGACTTGAAACTTCTTGTGATAGCTGCTTCAAAGAGTATTTGAAAATACAGCAGCTAATTTTCTTGGAAAACTAAGGCCCCAGGTACAGGTACAAGATGATCCAGGACGTATGTCCAGTTTCTAATAGGAAGAAACTTGGGAACTGTTCCAGGTGAACAGTTTGGCCAGTCGCTGTAGATAAATTGTAATTTACAAAATATGGCACTTTCCCATCAGACAGACCTCACTTATTACAAATTTTGACCCGTCTACTTTGACTTGACCTCTAAAGCCCAGACAGCTCATGTAAGCTCTCGTCCTCCCAGCCTGGATTGGTCACAGACCACTAACCACAACTGCCCTATGAAGGTGCATTCTTGCATGCCTGTGTACTTCTTCCGTAAGGAAATCATGGAAACCTAATATGCAGAATCTGGGTCAGAAGGAAAAAAACTTAATTTATGTGCAAGCAAAAGCTTGCCAGCCTCAGAATAACCGCTCAGCCTGGGAGCTGGCACGCTGTTCTTACGACAGGTTGTATTTTTTATTCACAAGTTGGGTAAAGTGGTAGGTACCGACGTGAGCACACCGGCTAGTGACACTTAGGAGGGGGGAGACGAGGCTCTTCGGCCAGGCAAAGGCATGTCGGGAATGCTGCTGTTTTGCAGCTGACTGGCAACACCTCACCTCCCTGCGTGCGGGAATCCCGTGCATATTTGTAACCAGTTTTCCGCAGTGCCTCCTACCGAGCCCGGACTCCTGCAGTGGCTGAGCCTCCTGCCCCTTCCCAACGCCTCTGCCGAGACGTGGTGGCTTCCAGCTCAGCTCCAGGCGTGCGCACCAGTTTGACAGTCTTCATCTAACTCGCATCCTGAAGGTTCACCCCCGCTATCCCTCACCCACGGATCTACCCCTACTAATAACTACATCAGATGAAAAAATCTCCAGTCAGAGCTGTAACGTTGTAAGCCTTTTTTCTCCTTAATTCGGCCCCCACAACCAGGAGAGAGCATTATTCTGATTCCCCCCCCCCCCACCCCCCCCCCCCCTCCCCCCCCCCCTCGCCCCCCCCCCCC
>WTSP01007252.1:0-18613 GCA_025331215.1 Actenoides lindsayi | reverse complement strand
GAGTGTTAAAAGTTTCTAATCTTTTATTCTGCTTTACTTATCTGGCAATACATATTCATGAGGAAGGTCATTATAGCTCCCGGTGATCCTTGGAAATCAAGGGGGTGAGTCCACAGGGGCTGCGTGGCCTCAGCTGGGGGGCTGCTGTCCTTTGCTTTTGAGATCAGCAGGGCATCAGGGCTTGCTGGGATCCCTGTCATGCCAGCCCACTCCCACTTGCTGCTTTTTAGTGTTTATTGAAACCTCCCTCTCCTAGCTCTTGCTTCCAACAACCCGGCAAAAACAGGCAGGGAAATGTGGGTGGCCTTTAGGGTGTGTTTTTCTGTGGCCCAACATGACTTTCTTGGTTGTTTTTTTTTTCTTGATCTCTTCCCTTTATTGACTGTGAAACACCCCAGGAAGATGTTTTGGCATCGGTTGATGAGAATGAGGTGTGACTTCTAAAGATGGACTTAGGCTTGAACCCAGGCAGGCCCAGAGCCTTCACAGTGTCTGACTCAGGGGTTACAGTGGAAGCTGAAATTGAAACAGCACTTAAAGCTTTGATGTTTATGACCCTCAGAAAAGCAGGATCTTAAGTAACTTTCTTCTCCTATAATTGGAAACTCCTTTTCCTGAAGTGTGGACTTATTACATCAATTCAGAGCTGCTGAAAACATTTCCTTTCAGAGAATCACTGGAATTGGGTACCTTGGAGTCGTAGAATCATCGAGTCCCTCTCTGGTGGGCTGAGCTGCTGCCAGCCTACATTTGTTTCTCCTCACTAATGGCATTATTACCTTACTCTGAAAGCCCACAGTTATGGACCATAATGATCCAACCCTTTTACCTCCTGCCACGCGACGGTGCAAACGCTTTAACGCTGCCAGCACCGCCACTTTCTGTTGGAATTCTTTTCTGCCAAACAAAGGCTGAGCACACCTGCTAGGAAAGAAAAGAGCCGAAACCTGTCGCTGGGGACCAGCAACAGCTCCTGGGAAAAAAACAGAGGATGTGGTCTGAATTCCTGGGGACAACTGTCTTTAAAAACAGACACGCAACCCCTCAACCTGCCAAACCACCAGGCTGAATGTCCTCACAAGCAGGCTGCGGAGGGCTGCCTGCTCCTCGAGGATTAGGAGAGAGCATCGCCCTTATCGCTTTGCACGTGCTGCACCATCTGTCCTGAATCTCCCTTTCTAGGGGGATGGATTCCAAACGACAGTTCTTTTTTTGGGAGACGTGGCTGAAGAATCTGGCTAGGTATGGCTGGAATGCTATTTATGTTGCAGGGTTGGGTTTTTTTCCCCCCTCCCTTTGTCCTGCAGCTGGAGTGTGTCTCAACCTTGCTGGTTTCCTACACCCGGGCATTGAGAAAATGAGTCCCTGGGACATACCAAGTCCCCCCTCTTCTGTTGTGTGTGTTCTGCTCAGAGCAGGCGAAGGTGAAATATTACTAAATGCAGATGTTACAAGGACACAAGAGATGCCTTTAATCTTTTATTGTACATTATAAAATGTTTATTGCTCTGTCTGTATCAGAGGTGTTGGCCTCTCCCTCTTGGTGATGGAGGAGTATGTTCTGGCAGAGGATCCACTGAAGAGACCTTTGGGGTTGGCCTGCCTTCTGAAACTGGCACAAGGGCAGCCCTCAGTGCTTCACCAGCACATCTACAACAGACTTCCCAGTGCCTTTCTCCCAAACCAACTCTTTTGGAAAGGCTGGTGGCACTGGAAGAGGAGCGATGGCTGAACTGCCAGCCTCTTTCTTTGCAGGGACTTGGAAACCAGGCTTATCAGAGCACGAGTTTGTTGTAACGAGTTTCAACCCCACACAGGCCAACCTCTCTTGGTATTTGAAAGAACAAGTCGGATCTTGCCTCATCCCCTAGTGCATATGGAGTGGTCTTGTGGTGTAATTAAATAAATGCAGATACCCCCTGGCACGCTACGAAGAGTAAATCTTTTTCCACGTGATGGACTTGCATCTACCAGCTTCCAGAGCACCTGCAATCCCAGGGATCCTGTCAGCTTACACACACACCGAGCACTTGATAAGAGAGAGGAGAACCTCCAGCCCCTTCCCCATTCATCATCCCCCTTCCGAGGGAGGACTGCCTCCAGCAGATAACCTGCTGTACAGCCTGGCAGAAACAGTGCAGACGGGACGCGGACGGAGAACCAGACCTTCCCCAGGAACCCTACTGAAAGAAGCAATTTAAGAACTTGAGCCCTCAGAAAAAGGTCCCTTAGGCAAGAGCCTTTCACAACAAATAGCTGTTGCCACTGGAGACCTTGCATAGTGACCGGTATCACCAGGTTTGTTTTCTTTTTTGTTTGTTTTCTTTTTTCTGGTTTTTTTTGGTTTTTTTTTTGCTGACTGGCTACATTTTCATGGACCTTTTTCTCACACGGGTGGTGGACTCAGGCCCACCTGAAAACACCATGAAGAAAATGGTTGAAATTATCCTGGAAGCTTCTGGTGTCCCCTCATACTGGTCTGTGCCTCAGTGCTCGGCATGCCCCCATCATCTGAGATGAAGAGCAGCAGCGCGAGCCAGGAGAGACAGCAACGGTGGGGACGTGCTGCAGCCAAACAACCAGGGGAGTTCTTGCAGCAGGACTGGAAACTGGGGTGTGCCTTTTTTTTTTTTTTTCTTTCTTTCCCTTTGTTTTGTTTTAAAAACCCACCTGCAAGACGTGTTACACGACAGACATCAATGGAAGGAAGCAAGCCAGGAGCACGCAGCAGCTGAAATCTGGCTGCTGGTCGTGTCTGCGGTGAGCTTTCCTCCTTTCTTGCTTGGAGAGGAGTGACAGTGACTGATGCCTGAGCTCATGTCTGTCAAAACGTAGTGACAGCGAGGCAAAATAAAGATACAACACGATCATGGACATTTTCCAAAGGCAGGAAAATTGTTCCAGGAGACGGAGTGTGAGGGTGGAGAGGAGTGTGGGAGAAGTTGCTCCAGCCCAGGTGGTTCATGAGGCCGGAACAGGATCACCGGCCGCAGCCGTCTCACCGACGCTTTCCCATCTTCATTGGTTTGTTTGGGTTGCAGGGTTGGGGTTTTTTTTGCAGGATTTTTTTTCCTTTCTGGCCAGATGTTTTGCAGAACACAGGCAAGGAGGCGTACAGTGACAGTCACTAAGTCTCTTTCCAAATTGCTCCGACAATATTTCACCTCCCAAGTCATCAAGGCTCAGAGGCAGAAAGTGAGAGTGAGGGATGGAGTCCATCTATCAGTGGGCAGGCTGTCACGCTTCGATGATGTTCACTGAGGGCTTGTTTTTTGGAAACTAGGAGAGAAGAAGAGGAGACAGAGGAAGAAAGGGTGTGTAGGACCTGCTGAAGAGGCGGGGGGGAAACCCCACAGCAGAGATGAGTGCAGCCTGATGGTCGTGTTTTGGTTTTCGAGTTCCTGTTCCCATCCCCTCAGGCTAATGAGGAAGGGCCAAAGTTGAGGTTCTAGGGTTTGAGTGGCTCACCCCTGTCTGCTGCTGAATCAGGGGAGGATTGCAAATAATAATTCAATGTGAAGTGGCGGGGACGTCTCCGAGTGTGAGTTGCGAGTAAATACACAAGAAAGTTAAAGTAATTGAAATAAGTTGGTAGAAATTGTAGGGTTGACTCTGCTTCACACTAGGGGTGTGGGATTGTGTGTGTTGTACATTATACAGATATACATCCTGGGCACTATCAGCAGGGCTCCTGCTGATCAGCTCTTCAGATAACTGCAGGGGTAATATCCTCTTTGCCAGATAACACCTCGTTGTAACGAGTTGCAACCCCACGCAGGCCAACCTCTCTTGGTATTTGAAGGAACAAGCAGGGTAAGGACCCGAGCAGCTCAGGGACTGTGGCACTGCTCAGTGCAGTTTTCTTCCAGAGATGTTCAGATATTTCAGAAATATGGACTGAAACCTGTTTTGCTAAGGCAGGGACGGGAGCGAAGCGCTGGTGTCCTGATGCTGGGAGGCTCAGCCCGCTAATGGAGCTGTGGGACTGGCCTGGGTGGATGGGAAGGGGTGTTTCCTGTCTGCATCTCAGCTGGAGGCAGGAGGCTGGAGCAAAGCTGTTTAGCAGAGGCTGTTTTTTTGGGTATTTTTAGGTCCCCACCGTGTGCCAGCAGCATCTCACCTTGCTGCGGAGGAGCCCTCCGCTCTGGTGCTCGGGAGTGCTGTTCTCCGAGGAGCTCTTCACTTTCTCCTTGCTGTTATTTGGCTCGTTATCTTTGATGATATCGTACTGTCTGCAAAACAGGGCGATCACCCCTAATAGGAAAAAAGCATTAGTGATCACACAAATGAGCTCAGCTCCTGGAGCCTGCAGAGATCAGAGATCCCTTCCTTGCCAGCCGGCTTTGTGCCTTCTGGGAGAGCTCTCGGCAGCGTTCGCAGTCGCTCCGAAGGACCCTTTCTAACACAGCCAGTCAGCCCGCTGGCTGTTTCCTTCTCAGTTCCTAATCCCATGCTAAACTAGTTAGACAGAAGCACAGAACATGAATTACATCACTGCAACTTCCCCATCATTAAATGGGACAAGTGATTTCAGCCCTACGTTTGGGTAGCGATCGACACGAACCGGGCGCTTAAATGGGATCTTTGCTTTGCAAAGGCAGGAGCTCCTGGGATTTCTGGGATGTGTCCTCTGATTTCTCTCCTGTGCGGTGAGGAGAAGGAGCTGGAGCTGGCAGATGAGGGGCAGGTACCGACCCTGCCCACGTGTGATACGAGCCGGGGCCTTTTGAGCAGCAGGACAACATCTGCAAATATGCAACGGTGACGGCAGCAAAAGCTGCCAGTGGAAATTTCCTCCCACACAGGCAGGCACATGAAGAGAAAAGCAGGGGCAGCCATGACACGTAAGAAGACTGCAAATGTCTTTCTTGGAAGCTTTTATGTGACGTTTGGACCAAATAACTTCGCTGCCCGCACGTTCCGAACACGGAAGTGAAGTAGACCTGGGCAGATGCTGCTTCACCCTTACTGAAAAATATTCCAGCTCCCCTAATAGCAAAAGTATGTAAAGCTTTCACCAGATCGTCACAAACCGCTCTCTGAAGCGAGGTGTTGTTATGGCAGCTGCCCCTGGGTGCTCCTGATAAACACAGCGCTCCAAATTCTTTCTTGCCTGTGTGAACAAATGGCTGATCCTGGGAGAGCAGGTTGGCATCTGCCACAGCCACACCGTCTGTGGTTTCTGCTGGTAAAACTGAGGCACAGAGAAGCAAAGTGCTGTAAGCAATAGCAGGCAAACAGCACCAGAGCTTGGGTCTTGTCTCAGTTCAGAGCCCTGGGCACAGACTGGTTCCAGTTTGCGTTTGCTAAGACATCGTGGCACATTCAGGTTGTGGCCAGGTCAGGGGAAGAGCTGGGAAGAGGGTGACTCTGTAAAGAACCCACTAGATGAAGAGAGACCTTTTTTTTCCCCCCTGCCCACTTTCTTTTTTAAACGTAAGTCAGCTGTCTAGAAGGGAAATTGTGGTATTAGCAAAGTCTTTGTTCTGACACTGATCTCAGTTTTAGATTGTACTACAGTGAGAGATGAATCAGTTGTTCGGTCGCTTCATGTAATTATTCATGATTGTTTTTACTGGCAGGGCATTTAAATTTGAATGTGCACAACTAAAACTCAACATAAACGCTGAAAAGATCACGGACTGGAGGTTTTGGAAACCTTTTGATTTCATTTAGGTTTTCATTTGGCTATCACCTTTAGCAATAATTGCTGTCCAGGCTCTGGAAATGCAAGTAAATGTAAAATGTGTGGTAAACTCTGGAGAATATTATATGTGGATTTGGTTCTGTGTCACCCGGATTGATGTAGGAGCCCTTGTAGAAGAGTTCAGGACACAGTTAATTCCTCCATCCCCCTCTTCCGTGGCAGAAGTGGGGCAAGAGTGGCAAAGGTTAACTTTTATGGACTGTAGATTTACCACAGCGCTGATTTCCCTTCCTGCCCATTTCCTTGGGTCACCTGAACCAACCCCCTGGGTACTGTGCTCTGTGACTCGAAAGGAGCAAACGTTTCATTGATGTTTTCTGTTGGGGCAGGAGCAGCAGCTGACCTGCCCAGGGCGGGCCGGGGCTCTCACTGGAAACCAAACATGTACAAAGTTTATTTCCCATGAACTCAGGCGTGTAATTTCCAGGTGGAACAAGCTGAAGGGCTGGATGCAGCCCCTTCAGACATGCTAAGCTGATGGAGCAGGAGTTAAGAGGCGTTTTCCTCTCCCTGACTGCTACCTTAGAAGAGATGAGAGATCTGTACAGTAAGCTCTGTTGAAATGTGGTCCCAAACTCACGCTGGAAAACTCCTGAAAAATTAATTTCTGTATTTGTACATATTGCAGGAAGTCATACTGAGAAATCCTCGTGTTGAAGGAGCCCATTTATCTGATGCTCCATTAGAGGCTGTGCTAATGGGACGTGCCCAGCTCTGCCCATCATATCCCACAGCAAAGTGGCCACAGGATGATTTTACTGCACCTTCCCCAGCCCTGGGTGCTCACAGCTGCCCGTCTGGTCTGGCTTATAAAATCATAACAACAGTGGCTGTCTTAGAGCAGAGCCTCTGCTTGGATTAAAAGGATTAGTGCCTGCAAAGTGGAAGGGTGGCAGGTCAAGAGACTGCCAAAAGACTGGCTCCAAAGCGCCCTTTGGGACAGGAGCTTTCAGCCAACGCTCGTTCTTCCCCCTCCCACCCTCCCCCTAAACTCATGGAGATGTTTCCTTTGCTTAATACATTTCTGTTCATGTCCCTCCTCTTCCTATTAACCACTCTTATTAGTATTTTAATAGTGGACGTTGAGAGGATCTGGCTTTATTAGTGTTTTGATGTTTGGAGCTATTTGGTCTTTCAATGCTTCCATTATTTCAATTGATTTTGAAGTGGGTTTTAGTGGATGTGTCACAGTGGGCGTTGAGGGCAAAACTCTGACATTTCTGTTTTGCATGAGAGTTGGAGTCATACAATAGCCAGATAATTACGGCAACCTGTATCATGGGAAGGGCTTGAGGCACCACGTTGGGTGGCTGAGGACATTATCATCGGCACACTCTGGAAAAATGAAGACTCCAGGATTAGCCGAGGGGGGTGGAATTAGGCAATTGGTTCATCGAGGCCATTAGTTACTTCTGCTGGACCAGATCAAACTGATCTGGACCGATTCACCTGCTTCTGGCACTGCCCCGCTCGTGATGCTGCCGAGGGGTCAGGGGTGCCCTTCCAGCAGCTCTTTTCCACGGGAGGAAGGGTTTCTTTTCAGGTCTTACGTGGTAACACCGGCAAACCAAGCGAGCCAGGGGGCCCCGGGGAGGTTAGGGGCTGTTGACAGAGAGGTTGGACTGACCTGCCCACATAAACAACACCACAACAATGATGAGGATTTCCCCCGCTCGCAGCTGTTGGTTTTTCTTCGCCATCTCCTTCATCGTCACCTCGTCTGCACAAGGGGGAAAGAAAGACCATAAAACGGAGCCGCGGGGCTCGGGCCCCACCGGACGCCGGCGGAACGGTGCCCTCGAGGAGACTCCTCGACGCGTCGGGGTCACCGCGGGCACCGGGACAGCCCTCGCCCGGCAGTCCCGCCCGTGACGCTTCCGAGGCGGCAGAGCATCGGCCGCTCCGCAGCCACCGCCCCGGGCACCCCCGCGGGAGATGGGGAGAAGGAGGAGCGGCCGGATGGGATCACCGAGCCGCGGCCGCGGGGCAAGGCCACGCGCGATCCGGCCCCGTGGCAGCTCCTTCTGCTCTGGCTCTGGGCTCTCCGAGCGCCGTCTGCGCCCGTCACCAAGCCTTGCACGCTTCGGCGGCTCCTCTCCTGGCTCGGGGGCGCGGAGCCCGGCACATGATATTTTGCAGCGGAGCCGTGTGGATTGGGAAAGGAGCCGAGCCTTTTTGCAGGGCGTAATGTGCCTCCTTGGCTTGAAAGCACTAAGCAGATTAGAGTCCAGGCCCCCGGGGAAGGAAGCAGCGCTCCTCTTAGTGCTTTCAGATGAACAGCAATTCAGTATTTACAGACACCAAATCAGTTTAGCAGAAAGAGTCAAGAACTCACAACATCCTCAGAACCACGGCCAAAAGCCCCTGCAACAGGCTGGCTCCTCGGCAGGCAGTGACCCCTGGCACCCTGCAGCCCGGTATTCCCTGGCCCTTTTTGCAGCAGAGATTCTGGCTGGCAGAAAACCTTCAACAATGTGGTTTGGCCCTAGAGGAAGCAGTGAAGGAGCTGCCAGCGAGGAAGTGCCTGATTTCCTCGATGGAAATGTTCAAACCCCAATGGGATGTGATCCTGGACAACCTGCTCTGTTTGACTCTGCTTGAGCAGGGGTTTGGATTAGGTGATCTCAAGTGGTCCCTCCAACTGTGATTCTGTGATTTGGCAGAATATTTGAAATATAAGAAAATTGGGAGTCTCTGGCTATTTTTTTTTTTCCTCTGCTGTCCTGGAATCCAAGCACAGGGGACTCGGTGAATCCCCCCAGGTGCCCTGTGAACACAGTGGTGTTGTGCCCAGTGCCATCCAGAGGTCTAGTTCCACACGAGCTCTTAAGTGCCAAGGAATTTCCCCTGGCATTCTCCACTTGCAAGGATGCTGGACACACAGCTCCCAGTCTGGAAACCTTCTCCTCCTCCTCACTTTGCCTGTCAAACCTCATCTGAAATGGGAGAAATGAGCAGCCAGCCTTTGGCAGCATCTCCCTGTGGCTTTGTGCACCCATCAGCCATGGCTGGTGGCACTGGGGACATCCTGCTTGTCCACACGGGGCTGTGAGAGGCCCCTCAGCCCAGCTATTCTCACTGCACAGGATGCTGCTTTCCTCTTCCTACGCTGCCTGGGCGTCCCAGGGGCCATAGAGGAACTCACCCACACTTGCCTTTATTTTTAGAGGCTAGTTTCTCAGCTTCCCTGGGGGTCTTGAAGAGGACTGGCTCACTGGCAGGGCTCTGGCCTTGGATGCTGATGGACTGGACATGCACAATGTACTCAGTGTCCTCCTCTAGGTCCCAGAGGGCACAGGAGCGGGTGGTGGTGTTCACCTCCTGGATGAAGCGCAGCATCCGCACGTCCTTCTTCTGGAAGCCGAGAGAGGAGAGCACAGAGTGGTGGAGAGGCCTCGCGTCTGCACCGCTGTCATCTAAGACCACTGCTTCCTGCCCTGTCCACCACGGACGCGGAGACCGTCGGACCCTTTCCTCTCTGCAGCCACCAAGAGGTGAAATGCTGCTGCGAAGAGGACGGGAAGCCAAGTGCCCTCCCAGACCACGAGGGACAGGACGAGAAGGAATGGGCTTAAACTGCAGCAGGAGGGGTTAGAAACGGAGGGGACCCGGGGTGGAGGTGAACGGGACTCAGACTGGGTAACCGTAGGCACCGTACCTGTTGGGAAATTGCAAATCCAATGACAACTTCATCTTCCAGAACATCCCAAGTCACCACGGCCGAGTTGGCTTTCAGGTGTTTGACTGTGACATTTACTGGAGCCGAGGGGCTGTCTGCAAGGAGGGAGAGCAGAGCCTTTACGGGGACCAGCAACAGCCACGGGCAAGAGACAGAGCGAGGAAGGGAGGGAGTGGGAGAGGACCTTTCTCAGGGTCCTTCCTCTGTCTGGTTCTGGGTATGGCACCTGGGAATTGCAGGGACTCCACGTCTTACTGGTGAGGTTCAACGTGAGCGGCATTAGACACGCAGGAAATAACTGACCCTTGGAAAGGGTTTCTTTCACCACAGCCAGACCACCAAGTAGCTCGTTCATCCCATTCATCCCATTCATCCCATTCATCCCATTCATCTCATCCTTCCCAGCCACGTACCACGTTTTCTCTCTTGTTTCCTATTATGGTCTGGCAGCGACAGCCGGGAGGAAACGCAAGATCAGCCTGGGAAGTATGAAAGCGGAATGCTCTGATGAGCACTCCAGAGGTTTGAAATTCAGGAGTAGTAAATGGGAGTGCTTCTTTTGCTTTCCCCTGTTAGCTTGACATAAAATGTCTCATACACATTTTGTGGCCGACGAGCTGTCACTCGGATGGTCGGAGGACATCCAGCAACCACCTGCTTACAGCGAACGGGGCAGACCAGGCTGCGGCAGCACCGAGGGACCGTTGTCGTGTGAGAAGGCCAGGCCATGAAAACAGCAGCCCAAGGCTCCGTGTTTATCCCCAACTCCAGTTTCCAGCTGCAGGGAGGACCTGCGTGGACTTGCCAAGGAGAACTGGGCTCTGAAGGACCAGCTGGGCTCCTGCACACCCTCCCCAGGAACCTTCTCCCGAGGGAGCTGCATGGCCAAAGCCCTTCTTGGCATCTCGAGAGGAAGGTTTTGCCTCGTTGGCTTGGCACAGCCCTCCCAGTGCTCCAGGCAGCAGGTTGGGCTCCTGCGTCCTCTCTCTTCTGGTCAAATTCAATTCACAATCTCCAGTTTGTGCCCTGAACCCAGAGGCAGTAAAGGCTAACGAGACTGCTAAGACTCGAGCCACCCCTGGGAGGTCAGCGGGGTGAGGTGGAGTCATTTTTTTCTGGCAGAAGACTAATTCTGTTGCTTTGTAACCCTTGCACAACGCTGCCCTTCTGGGGCTGGGGCCGAGGTCAACGGTAAAAGAAGGCTGCGTGTGTGCACGTCTCCGGTAACACTGGTCGGATTTACAGGCAGTCCCAGACGCCTGGATGTGGCTGAAAATATTCTAGCTGTAGTGTCAGTGTCTCCTAACAACTGACTTCACTCCTGGCAAATGTTACTCCCGGGGATCAGAGAAAATAATGGGAGTGCAAAATTCCCCAGCTGAAGGTCAGTGCTGTTTTACACTTAACTGAGCGATGACTTTATTCCTTTCCCTCCTCCCCAAACAACACCCAGAGCCCGGCCTCCAGAGCTCCCTTTTCTAGCAGGTGGGAGACCCACACCCACCAGTGACACCATTAGGAATAGGATGTCTGGACAAGCCGGCGGGACCGGGGCTGATTATAGCAAGTCCTTCACGGGGCAGAAAGGTTGACGAAAGATGCGTGGCTAAATTCACACGGCTTTGGGACTTTAGAAGGAGGAGCAGCAAGCAGTGGTGGTCTCCAGGATTTCACAGGGGGAGCAGATCTCTGAAGTAGATGATCAAGTCGGGGTTGGCCCCGACTCTCATCTCTGAGGGCCTGGTCTTCACGAAAGGAGGACGTGGTCTCCAGCCAGCTCTGGGAGAGCAGAGACATTTCTCATCCTCACCCTGTGCTGCAGCAGCGAGGCCAAGGACAAGCTGAGCACGGGACACGGATCATCCTCCCCAGCCCGAACACCAGCACCTTCCAGACTCAGCTCCCCGCCGTGACACCAGGAAGGGACGTGGGGCTGCAGCTCCTCACCTTCCCCCGTGACTGAAGCCGTGTGCAGACAGGAGCAGGGTCTAATTTTAGGCAGGGGCAGTCAGCAGCCGGGAATGTGTACGGGGAAGGTCTGTGAGTCACGCCTGATGAATCTGCTAGAACATAGGGAGGACATGACGGAGTTGAGAGATGGGAGACAAAACAGTCTCCAGCTGCAGCCGGGCACTTCGCCCTTCTCCAAGTACAGCTGTACAGTTAAATCCCACCATGGTTGTCTTTCCTGGATTATTTTTAGGAGCTAAATATTTTTTTTTTTTTAGGTGCTACCACTGATGTACCCAGCTTGGGTTGAGGAGGCCTTTGAAAGGAGATGAATTAACTCCCCAGGAACAGAGAGCAGAGTATCGGGGAAGAAGCTTCAGGCTGGGAAAAGAGAACATAGAGGACACACCACACTTGGTGCTTAGAGTCCCCTTTGAAAGTTGTGACCTTGAGGGAGGCATAGCATAAAAAGTGTCTTAAATTTCCTGATGACCTAAAACGTGGGGGAGTTGGGAAGACCTGGCAGAGCTGGAGGAGAGCTGGGTACTGGTGAGAGGGGGTGGAGGGCTGCCAGGCAGAAGGGAAGCACTCGGCAAAGCTGCAACCCAGGGCTCTGAGCCTGCAGAGCGGGACTCTGAGTGTGGGCAGGAGAGAAATCAGCCAGTGGGGATGGTCGAGAGCACTCTAGAAAACCCCCTTTGTAGTAATACCTGAGAGAGAGAGGTCCAAGTCAGCAGATAAAACTGAAATCTAGGACAGCAGATCAGAGAGTGCCTTGCCCTTCACTACCACAGCCTAGGAGCAGCTACACATAAATCAGTGGTGTCAAACCAGTATAAAAGCGATAGGAAAAGTGAATTAAACGCGGGCTGCTACAGAAATACAAAGCCAGGAAAATGAGTTTCCTGCTCCCAGAGCTGAGTGAATAATTCAGAACCGAAATTTTCATCCCTGAGGATGCTGTTCTGCCCGCTCCCGGGAGACGCACGATGAGATCATGACTTTCTAGAGTCACTGTTCCAAGATACTCCACACTGCTTTTGGCTCCCTGGGCCAGTTGCAGCTCTTTGCAGTGCCAGCCCGGCCTAGGGCAGGTGGAGAAGATGCAGTTTCCCTTTCCCAGCTGGCTGTGGGGGGTCAGCGTCTCTAGCAAGGGCGCTGAGGTGCCAAATCCTAACATTTGGTTCTTTCTAGAGTCATATACAACTCCTGGGAACTTTGGTTCTGTGCCTGCAGCAGCCAGAGAAGCTGCTGGTGTTCCGGGAGCGGGCACAGAGGGTGGGATGGCCCGAGGGGCTGTTATTTTCTCACCGTGCATCAAACCTTTCTCATGCCTGTTTCCTCCAGAGGCAGCACATCCCCTGTCTGGTCTGTAAGGGATCCATATGGGGCAAGGTTTCTGGTTTAGCTCCATCCCAGATCAGAAGGTGCGGTGCTGGCCGGAGCGGGTCGTACGTTGCAACCTGGCCAGGGACCTGCTCGGGCAAATTTGAACCCGAGCTGTGTGCTGGGGTGCAAAGTTCCTCTTGTCGTGGTGCCAACAGAAACTGCAGCCCCTTCTTTAAGGGGAAGCCCTGATTAATTAAGATGAAACCATGATTTTTAAAGGTGAGTGGCTGCTTCAGAACTGACCGTGCTTAACCCGTGTCTGGTTTCCTTCCCGCAGGGACCCTTCCTCGGGTGAGTCGCAGTCCTGCATCCCCCAGAGCTGGGTGCCCCAGCCCTGCCTCACTCCTCCTCACCTTGGGCCCTTCTGGCAAGCGCAGGTCAGAGCCGCCTCCGCACAGCAAGGAGGCATGAGCGATGAAGATTACCCTTAATCCCCTCTTAATGCTGAGAACTCCTTCTAGCTTCTCATTAAATGCTTTGCTGATTATTAATGGACTTTTATATGAGAGAGAGAAAAAAAAAAAACAAACCCCAACCCACACTTTACAGCTTTGCGCTGATTCCTCCCTGGCTTTTCATTGTCGACACAGCAGCTGCTGGCATGAGGAATTGGAAACCACTTAAGGTGACTTCCCCATCGGAGCTGTAGCTTGGATGGGATGGGGAAGGAGATAGAGAAGGACAAGGGTTTGTTTGGCTGCTGTCACCTGTGAAGATGGGGCTGCTGATCGAGGGTGGTGGGGTGAGCAAACAGGGTGTCTGGGGTGTCTTGCCTGGCACCTCTAAGATCAGGGAGGTGCCTGGACCACAGACATCACTGGGAGATGCTCAGAGCTCCTGGCTCCCTGTCCTCACAGTTGTGCCTTTTTTGAAGCCACTTTCCATTTGCACCTTCTGCCATGAGCTCTTCTGGCAGGGCTGGGGGTGAGAGTTGGCCTTTAGCTGTGCGAGCAGCCAGGGGAATCATTGCTTAGAGCAAAGGAAGAATCTGTGGAAATACCACACCCTCGGAGGTCACCTCTGCCAGCCCAGTCAGGCTACAGGTTTGGGATTCCTGGATTTTATTCCTGGATTTCTCTCCCCAGACAAGGGGCCCAGCCCAGCCCCAAAGCTGCTCCTTCTCGGTTCAACTGGCCTGGAAACTCCAACCACTTGGAAGTGCCTGGAGCGAAACGCGGTTGCTTCCTCCGTGGCTAAAGCTACGCCGCAGTCACCGCGTTTTCCATTTCAGTTTAGCTGCTCTCCCATAAGCAGCTCCTTCCCTGCTGTGAAGGACTCAGCTGCTTCCCAGCCCCCGGGACATGGTCCAGAGAGCAGAGCCTGCCCAGGCTCTGAAGCGGCTGGTTCAGCTCCGTCCCCCTGCGAGCCACGTGCCCTTTCCTGCGGGAAGGGGTGAATGTCAGCCTTAAATCCCAGCAGCTCTTTATTCCTGCACCCGTGACCTGCCCTGCGGAGACAGGAGATGGAAGGACACGACCTGCAAGGGGAAGGAGCATCCCGTAAGGTGCCGTGTGATGTTCTCTGCTGCCCGCTCCCCGAGTGTGGGTACAGAAAGACGCACTTTCGCTGCCTTTCAGAGCCTTTCTTTCCTCTCCCAGCACGGCTCCCTTCACTGCCTGTCAGCTTTAGGGACCCGGAGGAAGGGTTGGCACGTCATTCACCTTCCCCCAGTGTTCTAAGGGAGCCCGCAGGGCAGTGGGAGGGAGCCGGGCCCACCGCTGCCACGCTCACCATTCAAAGAGCACAAAGCCCAACTGGTGGTTCTTCAGTCTGCAAAAGAGGCGATTATTTCCCGCTGACCGCCCACTCCCCTCTGCAAATGGGCTAGGAAGAGGCCAGCCCCCTCCTACCCGCCCCCTGTCACCGATTCCCCAGGGAGCAGATGCCCGAAGGTGCGGGTGGAAATGACGTCAGGGAGGATGGAGCCTTCTCAGGGAGCGGGGAGATGCTCGCTGTGTCCAGCCAAGCCATTCCCACCAGGAGTTCCTCGGGGCAGAAGGAAGGGGTATATCCCTCCTTTGGAGAACATCCCACGCTGCCAAACCTCGGGCTTGCCGAGTCCCAAACCCAACAGGATTCGCTCGGGTCTCGCCAAAGCCACGACTTGGGTTTTAACGCTGCCAAGCCGAAGCAGAGTCGTTGCCGTGGCACTTTCTATCCAGCGCCCAAATGTCCAGGCAGCACTGGGTACCACGGTCTTTTCTAGCTCTTCTCAGCCCACACTTAATGTCATATTAGAGAAATAAGAGGGAAATCTGGCAGAGCGTGAGCAAGGGCTGGGGTTTCCCAGATGCTGGTACCCAGACCTTGCCTGGAGCTTCGCTGCTTGGTCCTGACCCAGCTCTTGAATCCAACACTCTGGTTTCTGCTACACACATAAAGCTTGCTGTGCTTCGTGGCTCGATACATTTCTGCTTCTAACTGAATTTGGCTTGAGTCAGGCCTTAATTTGTCCTCGGGGTACTATATAAACCAGGAGGGCTTTATTCCACAACAAATGCCAACGGGATGAGGCCGTACTCGGTACCGGTGCGGGGGGGACCACTCCATGAAGGCTGCTTTTGGCTCCTGCCCGTGCTGCTTACCCTGTGCAAGCGCGTCCCGCTCTGGGAGGCATCTGCCTTTCCCACATGTATGTTCCCAGCGGGAGACAGTGTTTGGAAGGGGATGGCACGACCTCAGCTGCTTTGCGCAGCGCCAGCCCTGCTGAGCGGCTGACACCGAGGTTAGAAACCTCCGTATTTCAATTAAATCTCTCCTACTCTGAATGCAGAAATCAATAAAGTGCTCAGGCCATCCCTCAGCTGGCCAGGAATCTCCGTGGCCTCCGTGGGACGGGAAAAGGGGCCCGGGGTGGGTCCGTTTGCTGTCTCCAAAAAGCTGCCAGACCAAGTGCTGCTTTCTAGTGCGTGCTGAGCCTATCGCTCAGGGTTTGATCCTGCCAGGCCATGTCTGAGCTCAGCTCCCCTGGCTCAGAGATGAGCGGGCCCCACGGGACACTGGTCAGGGAATGGCATCCACAGTCTGCTTGTCACCTTTGCTTTGTCCCCCTCGCCCCCTGAGGCTGGGGAGGGGGTGGGGATGGAGACCCACCTCGGCAGAGGAAGAGGAGCTGGGTTCGCAGCGTGGCTCGGGGCAGGGAGAACACGCTTTAGAGCTGAGCAGTAAGAATCTAGCCAGGAGGTTTCGACCCCTTTTTGGGCAGCAAAAGTGGAGAAGCTGTTATGGGGCTCCCTGGCTTGGAGGTTGGTCCAGGTCCCGCGAAGGCTGAGAGCTGGACGGGGCCAGAGCTGTGCTGGAGGGTGAAGTTCCACCGCACCCCGAGCAGTGTGTTCACTTTCCCCTCCATCTCACAGTAAAATAAACCTGACTTGAGTTGCTCTGCAGGCAGCAACCTTGCAGGGCTGCCCTTTGTCCTAGCAAGTCGCAGGGGCCATGGCCTATTTTGGGGTCTTCCGTGGCTGTTACGAAGCATCACCGCGTTGCTCTCCCATCCCTCAACAGCAGCCCAGCGCTAACCTTTCACAACAGGCATTGGTTTAAACCCACTTGCCTGAGCTCTGGGTCCAAAGGGGAGGGAGCACTGAGCCTCCATCCCTGCTTGGCCCTGCTGGGGATGATTTCCCTTCCACGGGCTTTTCCAGTGGCTCTTGGGTCACACGTCTTGGTGGCTTCATGGCCACATGGTCATGTAGGGCTGGGGACACAGAGATGGTGGTGATGCTGCTGCTACCTCTGCACGACCTTGGGAAAGTCGCTCTGTACCCTCATTCCTCTTTTCCCTCTCTGAAAACCAGGGACAGCACAAGTTCACTGCCTCGCCAGGGTGCTGGGAGAGGACACCACAACCCTTGGCAAAGGGCACCATGGGAAGACAAGGCACTAGGAGCGAGTAGCACAACACCAAGGTCACACAGCTTTGTCAGAGCCCAGATCTGAGCCTCCTACCTCTTCACCACACTCCGTAGCCACGAGAAAGGGCAGCTCTCCCTGTTTACAGAGCTGCTGGGCACCTAACGTGGCACAGAAATGCTGCCTAAGAGAGGAGCAGGAGGTGGTTATGGGCAGGGACACAACTCCATGTTTACTCTCGGTTGCTGGCTGAGGTGATTCAAGGATAAGGAAGAGCAGGGGAAGTGGCCTAGTTTAGAGAAGATCGGCAGGGCTGTTACAATTGCAGATGCCTCCATTGTGCCGCCGCGTTTCCCCCATCGCTCTCTCCGTTTGGGAATGTTTCATTAATCTCCCTGGGTCTGTCAGTTGGGGAAATGGGAACTTCAGAGTGTGGATGGCTGGCCAAGGACGCGCGTGGCAGCGCTGGAGGCATTCCGGGGGTTGCTGCAGCCCTGGCACAGGCAGGACCAGGGCAAATGTAACTCCAGCAACACCCGGGGCTGGCTCGGGTGCAGGAATTTCCACTCCCCGGAGTCTACATCCCTAATAGTCACCCCCAGCCTCCTGGAATGTGAGATATTCTGGCAATCAGCCTTTTGCAAATCAAAGCGGCTGTTCCCCCAACATCTCGCAGCCAGTGAAGGAGACAGCCCTGGGCTGACTCCACAGAGCTGGGGAGGGCATCTGGCTTGGGCTGGTGCTGCGCAGCCGGGCAAGGGCTCAATGGGGAGCACCCACCAGCACCTGCCAAGATGTAGCACCCACGTGTGGGGTGCTCAGGTGAAGGCTCAGCCCGTCTGATGCAGAGGAGGAGAGTGAGTGGAGCTGAGCACGTCCTGGTCTCTCCCAAATCAGAGCTATCTGATGGGGACGTTTGCCTTGCCAGAAGATCCCCCACTTCAGAGGACTCGCCCAGCTGGAAGGGGCCTCTGATGTGCTGTGCCCCAGGAGAGGTGGTTTCTCTGGGGCAGTGCTCCCAGAGCTCCCAGCAGTGCCTGGCTGGGCCCCGGGCAGCCCAGGGTGAGCAGGAGATGGGGAGGGGGATTGCCAAGGCTACCGTGCCATGGCTGTGTCAGACCCAATCTGGTTTTGCTCCCATTGCTCCAGTTTGACACGAGCAGGTGCCGCAGCTCAGGGCCAGAAGAGCCTTTGCCTCCCCCGTGCCCGGCGCTGGGCGAGGGGCTCTGTTTGCTCTCCCCGAACGCCCGTTTTCACGTCACGTTGCTACAAGATGCCTTCCCCAGGGAACGGACACCAGTGGGGACGAGAGCTCGACGCTTCCCAAAACCGGTGCCCCGGTGGCTGTGTGTCCGACATCGTCCGCCTCTTCCGGACCCAATTACTGACCAAGTCCCAGCCGGTGATGCCCCTGGACTCCGACCCCTGCCCGGCTTCCCCCGCTGCTCCCACCCGTGCTCACCGGTAGACTCGCCCCCACCGAAACCCCCCTTCCCACTGCCCGGGCAGCCTCTCCCGGGGGGCCCGGCGGCCCT
This sequence comes from Actenoides lindsayi, assembly GCA_025331215.1. NCBI lineage: Eukaryota > Metazoa > Chordata > Aves > Coraciiformes > Alcedinidae > Actenoides > Actenoides lindsayi. Next base: position 501 of record WTSP01007252.1, on the reverse strand, counting down.
TACCTGCTTCCACCGGGCGCAGACCGGCGTAGCTGAAACAGAGCAGGAGCGCGGCACCGGTGCAACCGAGGAAGGGCTCCATTCCCCGCCGCCGCCCCGCCGCGCCGCGCCGGGCAGAGCCGCTCCGGACCGGGCCGGACCGGGCCCCACCGGCGGCGCGTCCTGCGGGAGCGGCGGCGATTTCAGCACCGCGGAGAGCGCCGGGGCCCGGTACCGCCCGGGAGTGCCCGGTATAGCTCGGCTCGGTTCGGTACGGTACGGTACGGCTGGGCTCGGCCGGGAGGCGGGGGCGGGCGCGGCCCCGCCGAGCCCCGGCTCCGCCCGCTGCAGAGCCGGGCAGCCCCGCTCCGGTCCCTCCCCCGGCCCCGGGGGGCGGCGGGACGGGGGCGGATCGGGCCCCCCGCCCAGCCCGGCCCCGTTCCCTGCCTCGGTTTCCCTGTCCCGCCCCTCCCGGCACCCCCCCGGCCCGACCCCCCCGGGGGGGGCGGCTCCCCGCCCAGG
>WTSP01007250.1:0-45222 GCA_025331215.1 Actenoides lindsayi | reverse complement strand
TTCCTGGATATTCACTCACCTGAAGTGCTAAAAAAGCCTTCAAAAATGTGAAGGAATGTCCAAGGTGGGTTTGTCCAACAGTATCTGACACCTAACATAGTAAATGACTACTTGTTCTAAATATGGTCTGCTGCCTTACTAGTGTATTAATATTGGGTGCCACATAAGGTTGAAAACCACAGACTATTAAAGCAAAACACATAGTCTGACTACAAACAAGCTTGCTTACCTCTTAATAGATGGGTTAAGATGTTTAGCTTTAACTGTGCAAGCTTATTGTTTCTGATAACCTTTATTATCTCTGAGAAGCTTAAGTCAACTGTTGTATTTTTGTGATGAACAACCTGACATTAACTCAGTTTCTAGTCACTTTTATCAATAGCTTCCTGAGTACTCAAATGCTGCAAATGGTATATGAATTAGTTCAATGGGCAAACCAAGAGTCAGTTCTTCCCCAGGAATTCAAACTCTTTTGCTTGCTTTGTATATGGGGTCTGGGAATTATTTACTTGGCACTCAAAAACAACTACCACTCTTATCTTTGTCAGAAGCATCTTAAGGACCACGAAAAATAAGCCCCAATATTTAAGTGGGTGTTTCTCAGACATGCAATGCTCCATTTCCACATGATACTTCAAAACACAGGATAAAAGGACAGTCTTCCTCACACTAATATATTCAGTGTTTTCCAAATTGCTTTTGAGCGATTTCTTTGAAATCAGTCTAAAGATAAAATAACTTTGACAACTCTCTTGAGTCTTGGTTACTGTGACAGAGATGCAGGCTATCCAGAGTTACTGTGTATTAACCTTGCAAAAGATAAGAACAGTCTAGGACAAGGAAACTCAAGGTTAAGTTGTCATGAATTCTGTGATCTTGATCACACAGCTTAAAGCATCATATCATTTCTTCAAATGAAGATTAGGAAGATTTATTTATGTACTGGAAACATGCTTACAAAAATACATTACTAAAGCTTTCTGATGAACAGCTCAACTAAATCTCAGCAAAAAAAAATATTATGAATTCTTAAAAAACACTCTAATGAGTCCAGTTTATATTTGAACAACTACAAAGCTCACCTTATATAAAGCTGCACATCCCAAAGATACAAAAAAATGCCCCAAATAGGTGAAACTTCATTCGCCTGGCCAAAAGGCGCCGCATTTGTGGCTTAGGCAACAGTGCAGATGACATGGTGACTGTATTTCCTAACAAAAAAAGAGAGAATTGTGGGACAAGAAGCTCTACTTAAATAATTTTCTATAACTCTACTCTAGAAAGATCTAGAAAGATTGTCCTTTTTGTATTGTGCAATAATCATCATAACATGTGCAACAGCACTTCTCTCTATTTGATTTTTCAGTAAGAATGTTTAAGGGACAACACTGAAGGGCGGTTGCAGCATGAATCTCATGTAATATTTTATACACCTTAAATCCAGTACTCATGGAAACAAGACTGGCCTTCGTTGTTCATGACACATCTTTCCCCTCATGCAGGGTCTACCATTTCAGGCCTGCTCTTCTGGTGTTCATATCAGAAGACTTTCAGAACACTGATCACATTTTATTCATTTCCAAGGAAAAGCACATGTCTCTTGAACTAGTTTGTCGGTTTTTTTCTAAATAACTGCAACCCCTACTGAATTAAAGGATTTCCTCCCCCCACCCCCCATCCAATTTGGCGAGTTTTTACTAAATAGTAAGGTCTTTCTACAAACCCCCAAGGTTTATTTTACTAAAAACCGACAAGGCCTGAAGCAGTCAGCGCTCTTTAAATCAAGTTCAAGGTTCACTAAGATGGGAGCACCTCGGGAGCAGCGCTGCCCGCAGGGTGCTGGCCTCTTTGCAGCCTCCAGCGCTCCAGGGACGGCGGAGCGGGAGCGAAGAGCGGGAGGCGGCCCAGCTCTGCCCAGAGGCCTCGGCGCTGCCCACAGCCGCGCACGCGCGCACTCTCCTCACCCACTGAGGAACCACCACAAACAGGTCCCGACACCGGGAACGCGGCCGCAGTGCTGTGGCCGGGCTGAGACAAGCCCCACACTTGTTCCCCCTCACAAAAGGCGCCCCGGCCTCTCGCCGCCCTCCTGCAGGGGAGGGGCGTCCGCTGCCGCAGTGCCCGTACCCGCCACCCCCAGGGACGCGCAGAGGTCACGGGCCGCCCCGATTTGCTGCGGGGCCGCAGCCGAAGGGAGGGGAGAGGGGCGGCGGGAAGAGGGGATCCGGCGGCAGACGGAGAGAGCAGGAGCGCAGCCTCACCTCAGCGCGGCCCTACCAACGTCTTCCCGCGCTCTCGGCCAGGCTCCCTCTGCGGCCCCGCTACCCCGCATGCGCGGGAGGTGGCGGGCTGCGTACGGCGAGCGGCTCGGCTCAATCCCGGCAACCAGCGCATCGCGACCCCGGGTTGGGGGGGAGGCCGGCTCCACGAGACAGCCGTGTGACGCAGCGCGGGAGCGGGGCGAAGGCGGAGCGGTCTCCGTGAGCCGCGCCTCGCCACAGCCTAACCAGAGTCAAGGGAGCAGCGCGCGCGCCGCCCACGTGAAAGGCGGCCGGGGCGACGCTGCAGTGCCGAGGGACTCGGCCAAGGGCCCGCCCTTCGCTTCAGGCCTCCAGGGTACCGAATGGCCTCGGCGGGCGCGGCGAGCGGCGCCCAGCCAGCCTACCCGCCGCCGAGCAGCTCGGCTTCTGCCCGCCGCGCCCAGGCTGCACCTCAGCGCGGCTTGGAGCGGAGGCAGGCACGTGGAGCCGGGCCGAGCCGCAGCCCACCATCCAGCTGGGAGCCCTGGCTCACCCCGGGCTGGGCATCGCCCACAAAGCCGCCCCCTGCCCTGCCCCGCCCCGCCTGGACATACTGGTCGCTTTTCCGGATCCCCAGCGCGGCCATCGGACCCAAGTGCCCATAGTACATGAAATCGTAATCTTTACAGAGTTTGGTAAGAATGGCCAAGCCTAGAAGCAAATCCTTTCTATATACACCTTTGCCACTTTTTGTACGTTTCTTGGAAATGAAGCACATGTGCTTTGCTATGGTGTCCACCTAATCACCACCTGCATATAGTATTGTCAGGTTTATTCCTGGTGAGTCTCTATAGGATTTACACTAAATTCCCGCCTTGAAAATAACAAAGACCTTCCTATGAAGCCTTGCACTCCCTTGCCAAAGCTAGCAGATCCTGACAGCAAATGACAGAGGGTCTGGGCCCTTAAAACTGAACAGAAGTTGCTTTTCTTTTGATGGGATTAAAGATGAGGGAAGTGTCCGTGTCAGTAGAAAATTGCAGAGAGAAATCATACAGCCACAGCTACAGGCGGGCAGAATGGTCTGAACAGCAGCAGTCTGAAGAGATGCAATTTGGACAGCATTCCTCAAACTGAAGAAGTTTGTTAAAATAGTTGAGACTGAAATGAAGAATGTCTTGTCCAAATATTTTTTACTGCATGTATTAACACAAAAAGTCAAACGTTAATGATGTCATACAAAAAGAATGACAAGATATATCTATAACCTGACTGGGGGGGCGTCTAAAGTAAATACTTGGGTGCACAAGGGTACTGCTGTTCCTGAGGCAAGCTCATGTAGCTGTTCAGTGAGACCAGGAAAGAAATGGCAGGGAGAGTTGTCTAGGGGATCTTAAAAGCTCAACTCAACTTGCCCTAGTATTATACAATGTCAGAAAGAGAGGATACAAAATTAATTGGGAAAAAAGCATAGCGGGTTCCATGGCTACTGTAAGTATGAATTATATATGACACCTATAAGCACCACTCGGTGTGACAGAATATTTTATTGGATGGACCTAGGTCTGCAAATAAAAACCTAAATTACTCTTTTCAATAGCTTACTTCATGGCTGGCCACATCATTGAATTCTTTTCCATGTGACCAGTTTCCCCATGTGCCTGAGATACTGCTGGCATCTTTGTGTTATAGTTAGGATGTTAAATGAAGTGCTAATTGTTACTACTCTTTGAGTAATACTCATTACTGTGGAGTATACAGCCAACTCCTTATTGTTCTGAATAAAGGGCAGTTCAGGACTGCAAATAAGGAATAAAAAAAGGTTAGAGGATACACTGGAGGAAGAACCATGGAAGGAGGAAAGAGATAATAATAACCCTTAAGTCAGTGCACAGAGTCAGTGCTTCCTATCAGTCTGGTTTCTGAATGGATTACAAGGCTGAATGCCATTTTGGAACTGAGTTGATCCTGTGCAACCAAATGCATCAGAGCAAATAAACCTTCTGAAAACACTCAGGCATGCTATACTGAGACAACAGCAGTCCTTCCCAGTCCCTGGGGTTTCTGGCACCTGCTCCAGTTGTCATTTGGAAATGAATATTCGGACTGTGTGCTCAGAAAGTGCTACAGTTACCAAACTAGAGTCTGCAGTGCTCTTTTCCTCTCCGGAATACTGTGGCACCAGCAACAATTGATGTTTCTTCATGGTGTCCTTCCTTGAAAGGGACTTTTTGAGGAGTGAAGGAAGGTTAAATCATTTCTTGCTGTGCTCCATTGAAATTTAAAATAAAATTTACCTGTGTCTTCAGTGAGAGAAAATTTAGTCAGCAAATCATTGTTTTTTCTGCCACAGGTGCCAGCTGTGATGCTTTGGACTGTGCTTCCTGTTGTGTAGACTGGAGCTGACTAGGAACAGGCCTGTCACAAACAAGTGATTTTGCATCTGCCACAAAAAGGCTTTAGATTATCATAACCTGGATCAAATTAGAACCAAAAATCCACTGGAAAAAGATCACATGGGACATCAGCAATCCCCTGAGCCAGCTGTATTCCTAAATAGTATAGCTTATTATAAAATCTACCCCTCTATCACCAAATAAAAAAAAATTAAACAACACTATGTGCCACATATGAAAGTGCATATATTTGTGCTCCTTTTCCCATTTCTGTGCCAGAAATTAACTAAAGAAATACTCTCTTACCACAGCTGTGTCAACATCATTCTATGATGCTGTGGAAAAAGCAAAGATATTGTGGCACAAGAAGCTGTTTAACAGAATTGGAACGGCAGCTGTAAAAAAAACAATGAGGGTATATCAATGATTCCTAAATTGAAAAAGTCAAAATTAGTACAGGGAAGAAAAAAATTTTTGCACTTCCAAAAGTGCATTATAAATGAAGGAGAAAAAAAAAAAAAGAGTGAGAGTTCAGATCAGAATAAATGGAGAAGACAGGGATTTCACAAGACTCTGTTGATTTTATGCAGGCTTCTGAAATAGAAAAATCTCCAGAAAAGCAAGTTCTTAGGTTTTGTTCGACTGGTAAAGAGACAGATTTAGGTACTTTCATATACATAAAGTAGTGATACAATTACCAATGATAGGATGATCCTATTTGGTACCACCATGGGTTGTATTGCTAAAAGAAGAGGCTCAGCTATTTCCCCAATTTGAACTTGCAGTCAGGACATGGTTAATGTGTTCAGGCCTAAGAACTAGAAAACACACCAGGTTCCACAGCTGAAACATTAACATTCACATCACAGTTTTTTTCCCCACTTTGTTTTCGGGAGTATGGTTTTATATTAATTGTTCTCACTCTGACGTCCTACAGGTTTGGAAAGTCTGTCTGAAACAAATACACTGCTTATTTTATTAACAGGAAAACCTTGCTTAGATAAAATGGATTTTTAAACAATACTCTCTGTATGTGTCATTCTTACCTAAAAGTTTAACTTAGACAAGTCTAACTTCATCAGTCATTGCCAGAAATGTTCTACACTATATGATTTCTTATAAAAAAAACAAAAAACACACCCAGAGAAACACCTCCTCTGGTCCCTGTTCCTTGCTCAAAGCCCTTTAAATGATGCCAGGATTATTCTGTCTTTTGTGTTGGTAAATGTTGCGTATCCTGTCTGCAATGATTTTACACTGTTCTTTTACTCCTCTGTATTTGCGTAGAGGTGCCACACTCTGAGAAAGTTCTTCTATGCCTCTTCCTTGTTTTTCCAGGAACCTGAAAAACACACACATACTCCAGTCTACAGTTTAACCAGTCAACACACAAAATTGTTACTGAGTCTATACAGTCCAGCCTTAGCAACTAACAGCCTATCAGATGTAGACCACAAGCATTCCTAACCTGGGTTCAGCTCCAGAAAGCATAGAGTAAGAACAGCACAGGAGCAGAGTTCCTTCTCCACAACAGGAGGACAAAAGGCCAAGCTTTTCACACTCCTTTTCACAGCACAGTTTGGTTGATGTGCTGTGACACAGTGTGAAATTCCTTAGCTCCAAACATCATCTACTGTATGGAAACTATCTTATGGCAGACAGTGACTGCATGACCTGCCCAGCAATCCTGGTGTGTCTGTACACACAAGCACCTGGGACATTTACCAGTGCTCTCCCCCTTGATCATGGACATCTAAAAAATTGCAGTTGTAGGATTTAACTTAGAGACATCTCTGCCCTTTGTTCGATTTACCCACTAAAATACAGAGCTCATTCTGACAAAGACTAGCGCAGGTTATGTGTAAAGTGCCACTTCTGCCACTTGCAGCATGGCAAGTTTTTAGACCTTTTCTCATAGTTTCTAAGCCTCTAATTTTAATCTGTTTTACTTCACATTGAGGTGATGACACGATAAGTGTTTTGAGATGTTGGCTAATTTTCCTTTCTGGGTTTGAAATGACAGTCAGGGGCGGGGGGGGGGTGTGTCTCAAATTTGTTGTGACTTACGTCATCGTACTGCAGTCACATCAACCAAACTGTGTCCACTAATGAGAGTTTATGAACACAAAACCAAAAATAAAATAACAAGTACCCCAGAGACGATGTATTTTGTGACCTCTTTAGGACTTGGTGAACAAATTGTGAGCTTGTCCATTGTTTCCAATTACATCACCTGGTGTAATAAAAGAGATCCCCTCTTCCTGAAAAATGCTGTTACTTTTGTTTATTTCGGTGTTGAAAGAACCTATTAACTTAGGAATGCTATGTTGTGTAAAGGCTCCATAGCTTTTATTTGATGGTACTGCAAATATAATAGATTGTCTTTCGAATCATAACTTTGGCAGCACTTGTAGTCCCAGCAGTCAGGGAGTCTACAAAATCCCCAGTGGAGTTAAAATCCATGACAGATAGTGGTCCCAGGTTTGAAAGGTGAGGTGCAGTCAGTTGTGTGAGGCTGCCGTCAGTTGTGTGAGGCTGCCAGAAAGTAGTCAAATCATCTGTTCATGTTTTTTTAACAAACTTGTTACTGGCATAAACTTCTAAAAATGTATACTTAAACCAGCCTGTTTTAACTTTACTGTTTTATTTGAAATAATCTAATTAGGAAGTTGTGGATCTCAGGTTTCTACTGCACTGAAATTTTTGAGCTTCATGATTAACAAAACTGGCAGTAGATAACAGCATAAGCAACCTTAGTTATATATATTTTGGTTAAATGTATTCAGGATACTTTTCCCTAAGACAAATTTGGCCATGTTCAATACAGCATTACATGTAAACATCTGGAAAAACTGCAGTGTTTTTCCAAGCAGGAGGCATGAGATTACTATAATCCATAGCCTCTACCACAATATTAATTAGTATGGCTCACTAACCAGGGACATAATATTTGTAAATGAAACTCTAGAAGGGCATCAGTAAGGAACACGATGTTGAAGCCAAATGGAAAACATGAACCAATAAAAAGGCTGAACTAGCTAGAAGTGCAAGCTCAGCCTTTGAAGTTAGTTTAAGTACTGCATGCTTTAATTTTGGTGTAATCTTATGATGGGGGTACAAACAAAAACTCAGAAACAGATTTTGTAACATTTGGCCCAATTGTAAATGAATCAGTTTGTTGATGGTTACCAACAATTGCACAGCCAGAGAAGCTGTGGTCTTTGTTAAATTAGACTGAATAATTGGCTTAAGTGGGAATTTCGGGTGCAGAGCAAATGAAGTGTCACGGCCCTTGACTTTTGTAGGATTCCTTAGCAGAGGCTAAACTTTTGCATTCAGAACAATCTGAATGTGGATTCAGAGAAAATAAGTCCCTCAAGAATTCATCTACTCACTCCCCTGCCCCAACATGGGTCTGAAAATGCTTAGTCATTCCTGGCAAATATGTGTATCTTATCAGGCTTTAGAATCCCTCTGATGACAATAAGGATACCAAAAGCTCTGTGCAGTTTGTTTCCAATGCCTAACTATTGTCTTGGAATACAATCTGTGATAAGTACTACAGTACCTTGGCAAGCCAAGTAAGTGTATATATTTCTGTGTAGTGATTTTGTTTTGTCTTTTTTTGGTTTTTGTTGTTGTTTTTTTTTCTTAATATGCTTTTGTGTGGAGCCGCAGTGAAAAAGTAGTGCTTTCATGACATTCCACTCAAAACAACCCCTAAGATCACTATTTTCATCCTTTGGACAGCTCTCTGAAGGCCTACTACTTGCCAGGTGCTGAGCACCTCCGAAGACGTGAATGAAGAGTGCAAGTTTCAATAGATCAGCAAACTTCAGGATCAGGCTGTCAGGAGTGAAATTGATCTTTGAACTGGAAGATCAGAATGGGAAGATGAACATATTCATATATCTCTTCCTTTTTTAGATCAAGCATTCAGTTCATTAGCTCGAAAATAGTAAATCATTTATTGTAGTCTTTAGTGAATGTCCCAACACGTGTTGTTAATTACTTTCTCATTTGGGAGAAAAAACACAGAGAAAGTTAACTTTTTTTCTTACATGTGCTTTCTAGAGGAAAAAGTAGTCTCAAAAAGTGCATTTATTTCCTCTTTCCAGCAGACATGCAGACCTTTGGAAAGAGCTGTATTCCTCAACAAAGCAAGTGGAATGGCTCTGTCCTCTCAAATGCGAGTACAAACCCAAAGTTTTACTAAAACACAAAGACCTTAATTTAAAAAAAAAACCCACACAGAAGAAAACAGTTGGAATATTAGGAAAAAGATGATATAGACCAAACTTAAGCCCCATGTGGTTATGACAGTAAAATAGTTTACCAAAGTAATTTTTTGCATATATGTGTATAGTGTGTGTATATATATATATATGCACACAAGCACACACAAATACATGAAGTATAGATTTTATAGACCTGCATACGTGCCTGAACACACGTACACACATATAAAACTGTAAAGATGTAAATCACTCTACAGATGTGACAGATTCGATTGCCAAAGTACCTTTTTCAGGAATGAGAGATATTCAAACCAATCAGGGTCTTGCAAAACCACTACTGGTCAGTTAGGTCTCAAATCTGGGATGAAATATATGGGGAATATTGTATAAGCTATTGTGTGCCTATGCATTCCTTGAGTGTGATACTGTGTGTTTTTTCTTGCTTGCCTTGTCATTTGTTTCATTTAAGTTTCTCATTAATGGCAGAGTTGCTTGGCTTTGTTCAAGAATCCTTTTCTGAGAAGCATGTATTACTTTCTTTTTAAAATTCTTGCCAACAAAAGATTTGCAAACACATATGGTACAGAGGAATCCTGTACAAGATTGTTTTAGAGGAAAAAAAAGAAGTATCTACAATTAAAAGCACAAATCCACTTCCTACATTCCCACTTTTCCTTTGACTGGAAATGAAAGCTTAACGTGAGAAATGCACACAGTTAATCAGCCTACTCTGAACAAATACATAATTAACATGTGGAATAGGCAATGATGTTGTCAACACTTTCACATATGTTACCATGAACCTAAAATATTTTAATTAGTAGAGAAATAGAGGAAACTCCAAGTCAATGCAGCCTGTGCTTGAGATATAAATTAGCTTGGCTCAATGAATATTAAAAATAAGAGAATCTCATCTATACCTTGACTACCCTTACCATACTAGGACAGTTTAGTGGATCCTGGATAATTCCAATTTCCTCCAGCACTCTTGATAAATTATTGCTTGGCAGAGAATTATCCATTGTGGCCATTGTCCAAATGCTTTACTAAATCACTGGTAGAAATCAAAATGTGTGAGTTCATTAGCAGGTAGGTAGAAGGTGTAGACTTTGGTGGTTTGTATTAATCCAATGTGCTGGACAGGAGAGGAGAGGAGAGGAGAGGAGAGAGGAGACCATGGGCAACGAAGGCTCAGTTCTCTCTGCTCATCCCTATAGGATTACTCATTGGTGAGCACCCAGAAAAGGCATCTGGGCAGAAGAGCCTTTCTCCTGAAAGTAGCAGAGTCTGCAAAGATTGGGTGCTCACACTGCTGTCTGGTGATAAGAGAAAGCAGCTATCAAGTCTTATTCTGCTTTATTATTGACCAAACAGTGGGGTTAGGCTGGAGAGAGGAACTCTGATAGATTTTCCCCAGAACCATGCTTCTTTCTTCTTTCTGCACATGCCAGTCGTTCAGCTGGGAAATAGGAGTGAGAGAGATTTGTCCTGGGAATCAAACCGTGGGTTTACTTAAAGGAGAGGGGACTGCAAGTGGGTGCTGCTCTGCCTGGAGGGAAAGCCCAGTGCCCCATCCTTCACTTCTGCCCACTTGGGCAAAGCTGAGCCTTTTCCAAGAGGGGATCACTAACTCTGCCCACACAGGGCTTTTTGGATCATCTGAAACCATCAATCAGTGCCAAGTCTGAGAAGTGAGGTCTTCCTTTCCTTAAACGACTCAATGCCTTGCCTATTACTGCAGCCTGTTTCGGGGATATCCCATATGTTTAGAGCCATACAGAGAGCTGCTGTCAAGCTTCACCAAGCCAAAGGCAGCCAAGTGCTTGCTCCTGCCCACAGGCAATGCATCCTGGCTGATTTTTTCCCTCTCCTTGCTGCAGTCCCTCTGCACATACTCCCACCTCTGCCCTCAAAACCCCACGCTGCACCAGCAGCCCTCTGCAGCCAGATGCCCCTACAAGCACGGGAGCAAATGAAAGGTTTCCTGGTGAGCATCTTGCTCTGCACACATCCACACCTCCAGAGCCTTCACCTGCACACTTTGTTCTGCTACTTCTGTCCTCCCCACCGCTCCCAGCCTGCAAGGGGCTGATCCAGCATGTAAATGTGCTATACAAAGACACATCCTCCCCGCCCCCGTGCTGGCTATGGGGAACATAAAGCACAGCGGAGATTGCTGCTATTTTATTATTTATGAAGCTTTGGTTATTTCGTATATAAATAATCCATGACTGCAAAGTGTTGCTGGCACTGCAACTGAATATTCATGAGGTATTTTTGTTGAGAATTCTCACCATCATTTCAAGCCCCGACACAAAAATAAAAATCATCGTAATAAAAATTTCATCTGCCATTTCACAGTTTCAACCTCTGAGAAATAAAATCTCTCTCTCTCCCTCTCTCCCACTCACAGGCTTTCTGTGCTGGGGGGGATAGAAAGCAGTAGGGTTAATCCGGAAGGCAGGTTCGTGCTGCATTGGAAAGAAGCAGGAACATCCTGCAGACAGCTCTGCCTGCTGTCTCCGAACACTGTCAGGCTGCCTCATCTGGGGATATATGCTGTCTGCACGGAGGACATGCAAATTCCCTCGCCCCCTCCTAGAAACATTTCTCTTTTCAGGTGGAACCCCAGGCAGAGCCCTGGCAGAGCAGCAGCCCCGGGCTCCCCCAGAGTGGCAAAGGGAAGAATGTTGCTGCCACCCAGTGGAAAACGCTGGCCCCCCAATTGTAGGGGACCACTTGAGACAGCTTTGGCAAACTGCTGGACGTGTGTAATGACCAAGGGTCCCTTGAGTCCTGGGATAGCTGAACGTGCAGCTTCAGCTGCTCCCCTTGCTGAGATCCCCCTTTTTTTTCTCGTTCTTCACCGTGCCCTTCAGCTCCTTCTACTCCACACTAAAAAAGGCAAGGGAGCACTAACCGAAAGATAGCAGCACCATCCAGTCTGCCCTTCCTCTATTTTCTATCCACATCTTGTGTGAGGAGGCTCTGCAGCTGCCTGCATGGTGAATCACCCCGGCCTTCTTATCATCCATCCACTGTCCCAGTTCTCCTCTGTGGTATCTTCAGATCACAGCTCCTTCCTTTTCCAGTTCTGTGAAGCATTGTGCGCACAGAAAGGGAACGGCAGGAGGAGAAGCAGCATGTTCCCAGCCCTGCTAACCCAGCCTCCTCAAACCCAACCCGGGGCATGCGAGAGCACGGCAGCAGATCTGAGATCCACATCCACCCCAATCTTGCCACCGTCCACGTGCAAATGGTGTTTGGGAGGCTATGTCACAGCACAAACGGGGCCAGAGCTCTCAGAGCACCTCACCTTCCAGGGGTGATTTATGGGCCCTGCCAATCCAGCAGACTGAACTGCAGAGACATCTGGAGCGTGCAGCAAAAGGAGCAGCAATCCATCACCACTGGGGGGGAGACATCCCGGAATCCATCAAGAGCTTCATCACTGTGACATCTTTGCAGAAGCAGAAAGAGAAACAAAGGGAAAAGATGGAGACAGAGGGAGCGAGCCAGGAGTGCAAAACCCAGCCAGGATTTCTCAGAACTTCAGAGTCACGGAAGTAAAACAAGATGACAGACATGAAAACTACTTTTTGTGTTTGTAGTGAGTCAGGTGATCCTGCTTTAAAGGCAGGAATTACAATGCCTCACACAGCTGAGCAGGGCTGTCTGGTGTCAGCCATACCAGCAGCAAGCAGAACTTCTTCCCCATTTACAGAGTGCTGTGGTAGGTATTAATCACTGCCAGGTATGATGACAGGATGGTTTTGATGGCAAGGGCACTTTATTGTCAGGGAGCTGCCACTGGCAGAACGAATCACCCCCAGCTCCACCACAGAGAAGAAAGGTGATGCCCTGTCCTTAAAGAAATACAAAGCAAGCTGCAGCACTTCACTACATGGCACTGGAGTTTGTACTCTAAGCTAACACTGGCTTCTCAGCAGGAGCCAAGCTGCTCCTCCGAAGAGCACAGGCACACAGACACACGTACCCCAGGCCAACAAGGCATGTACCAAGTGACAAGAACACACATGACACATATATAAGGCCCATATATACCCCCCAGCCCACGGAAATACACGTGCAGCAGCTTAGCACACGCAAAGGAAAGGGGCACACACAGAGACACGAGTGTGTCTGGAAGCTGGAAGTATGGCAGGAATATAGAAGGTAAAGTCTATGGAGTTCACCTTTTATATAGGTATAGAAGATGAAATCTGTCTTAAGACACCAGGGAAAGAGGGAAAGAAAAGGAGTGAGCATCTGCTCTCGGGGGAAAGAAAGGGGAGCAGCATAATAAAGTACATTAAGTTCCTCTTGCTCCATAGGCAGACACTGATGTTGGTTTGAGTCGTGCAGATTACAGGTTAAGCTTCAAAGCTCAGGAAAGATGGAGGATGTGTTGGGACCTCTTGGAACAGTATGAATCAGATAAAAAAATGGGGGAAAAAAAAAAAAGATAAAATATCAAAATAAAAAAAAATAAAATAAAATAAACAAAAGGATTCAGAAGCTGAGAGTAGAGTCAACAAATGTATTTGGATGTCACAAGGTGGGTAAGACTCAGTAGGTGCAGGGGAGATGGGGGTGAGGGTCAGGGAGAGCCCCTCTGGGGAGAAAGCAGAGGTGGGCATGAGCTGGAGCAGCCAGAAAGACTGCACAGGAGATGAGCAACTACCTGGGACTGGGAAGAAGGGCTTAGAGACTTCCTGACCTGGGTTTATGTCCAGTATCTGTCTCTTCTGGGGTCCTTTACTGGCCTCCAGAAGATACCCCCCCCCAGCCAAGACACCCATGCAGGCAGTATGCATCCACCTGCCCTGAGAAGACATGAAATCCTGGGGACAATACGATTTCCAGTGCCACAGGAGCTGCTTTTACAGCCCAAGGCAGGCTGAGTTGTACCTGGCTTACCTCCAGCAGGTCCTGTGGTGCTGGCTGAGTCACACGGACTATGCAGAGCCATTTGACTTGATGATCCTTTTATCTCTCTGACCAAGGGATCATACGCTGCTTCTCCCAAGAAGAATAATGAAGCCTCATACATTACACATCCCCCAAAGGACTTAATTTCTCTTAATCTACAGGGAGGATTTGCCTCCAGTCTCCAGCCTTTTTATGATCCATTTGTTGCTCCATCTGCAGCACAGATCATAAAGGAATTTTTTATTTTCAAAGTCAACCTTTGCTTGGGCCTCATTAAGGCCATACCCAAAGTCCCAGGCTGCTCACAGCTCAGAGAAATCGAACGAGACACAGGCACTGATGGCTGGATGGCCTTTTCCTCCCTTTCAGCAGCGTACTGTGAGGATGAAGGGGTGTCTGGCTCAGAGCCAGGAAGATGAAATGATGGGTTAAGAGAAATGCAGCATTGACACCCTTCCCTCAGCCCCACGCCTGCTCTGAAATGTTACAGTTCAGGATAGTGGCTTGTTTCAAAGGGTCACACTGGTACAACTCGGCACAGAAAGGGGCTCTAGAGGGTTCGACAAGACACTGACTTCTCTGCTTTTGTAACAGCTGGGTGATACAAGAGGAAATGCAGGTCCAGGGAAGCAGGAGGCTCTTCAGAGCAGTTGCCTCAACTCCTCGACCAGCTCTGCATATACCTGTATGTGGTGGTGTCTCCTGCAATGCTGCTGCTGCTTTATTTTCTCCCCTTGCTATTCTCACTGGGCTAGAAACTGGCACTGAACTGAAAGTAATTTCCTTTCATTTTAAATAAATAATAATTTGACAATGTATGCTGCTGAATTCATTCTTGCATCAAAGGGGAGATGATTGCACTTCCCAGTCCGGAAGGACAGAGAGGGGAGGAAGACATGGCTTTATAATTAAATTTGCTTTTCCTGCTTTCATTGTGCATCTCATTAAAAAAAAAAGGCGGGGGGGGGAAGAAAAAGAAAAAAGCACACATAGAGATTTCTGTCTCAGTTCCAGCAGAAAGGAAAAACTCCTTTTGTTTGCCTCTTGCTGCTGCTTCCATATAACCCCAGGGATAACACAGGTAAGGGGACCCTTTCAGTTCTGCCTGGGTGCCCAGAATGGGAGGAAAGAGCAGCTGCCTGGGAAAAGAGCAGAGAGCTGAAGCCTTAAGAAGCTGCCCCACATTTTCTTCAACATCTCATATGTGTAACATGCTACTGGGGGCATTATTCACATGTGGGAGAGCCAAAGTGCCAGGCACAGGGCACTGCAACGTGCTTCAGATTAGCAGACAACTCAGCAGCGAGCTGTGCTGATGTGGCAGCTGCCCTCCCTGCCTGCCCCATCCCTGCCTGCCCCATCTCTGCCTGCTCCCTGCCTGCTCCTTCCCTGCCTGCTCCCCACCGCCTGCTCCCTGCCCATTCCCTGCCCATTCCCTGCCCATTCCCTGCCCGCTCCCTGCCTGCTCCCTGCCTGTCTGCCTGCTCCCTGCCCATTCCCTGCCTGCTCCCTGCCTGCTCTCTGCCTGCTCCCTCCCTGCCCGCTCCCTGCCTGATCCCTGCCCAGGGGCTCTGTCCTATACCCAGCCTGAGCAGCAGCCCCCCCATTCACAGAAGCACGAGTACAAAGGACTTTGGCATTGAACCCCATCATGCTGTGACCTCTCTAAACCCAGGCACTGGTTTCTTGTAAGCTATGGCAGTAGCAGAGCTGTACCAGCATCCTTCCAGCGCTGACCAAGTTCTGGCCCAGTGTGCACTGGGACTGGGGCCTTGGAAGCCAGTCTGAATCCTGCACTGTCTGCCCGATAGGAACGTCCTCAGGGACTTTCCAGGAGCCTACTCACCTGAAGAGACATCCACTGCATCAGGAAAGGCTCTCAGTCAATCAGTGCAAACAAGCACATTGCAGCTCTCTCCATAATGAGCCGATGCTCACAGCCAGCTTTCCCTGTGGAAGAATGAATGGTTCCGTGTAAGGCTTTGTACAGATTACGAGAACAACCCAAAAGTTTTGTTTAATAAAAGCTGTTGAAGTTACAGGACTTCGATGCTGCCCAGGTTAACTCCTCCACTTGATCTCTGCTCAGGGTGATCTCTATCTCAGGTTTATATTCTCTGCACACGAGCTTTAATCCCATGAATGGACACCCCCTGTTCTCACAGGCAGCTCACTTTCAGCTCACAGGCAGCTCACTTGGACTTTGGTCCAAGAACTGTCTGAATTCTGTGAATCTCTCTTCCCCTGCCCCTTCTATAAAGTTTTTCTCTTTGCACCTTCAATATTTCGTGTGGCAGAAGGGGAGGAGGAAATCACCTTCAGCTTTCCTCGCCATCTGCATCCCAACTGCTCCAGTGGGATTTGGGCTGCATTCCAAATTGTTCCATTTGTAGTGGATCTGGGGCAGAGGGAGGACGAGCTGACTGTGCCACATCTCAGCAGATAAGACTCCAGAACAGCTGGATTCTGGGACCTTTCTGTTCTGGCTACTCTAGTTACGGCTGTCTGGGGCTGCTGAGCACCCTCTCTCATCTAGCACCCTGATTTACCTGCCAGCCTGCAGCATGGCCTACAGAAACCAAACAGCTCTCCTACAGATAAAATTTATACCCAAGGAAATCATAAAAAATACAAAAGTGGCATTTCTGTGCATTATAAAATAATGAAACTGGGGTTTTTTTTTCCCAATTTCTTTCTACCCCAGATAGTGGCAGTGATCAGCACTTTACAAAAGATGTTTCTTCCACCTCCTGGCATATGTTATTACTGTTATTAATAGCAAGCTGCTCCCAGGGGCAGCACTCCGCGCAGGTACATTTATTTCCCTCCCAGCCCTGTCACCCCCTTGCTCGTGCTCCAGTTCCCTCCAGCACACCCCACTGTGAGGCAGAAGGGAAGCTGGGCACCACTCTGCCACGCTCCAGACACAGCTTAGCCTCTTTCTGTCACTCAGGAGGTGCCTGTTGTTAGTCTTACATCACTGTGGCTGTGTTCCCTGTGCCTTATACCACAGTTAGTTCCTGTGCCTTTCTCCCAAATCAAAACTGCCCTTAGGAGAGAGAAATACTTGGACACTGCTTCCTTCCTTCCCTCTGAGTCAGGAGGAATGGGAGTTACCAACAACTTGCTACTCAGTAATGAGGCACATTTTCTGCTGGTTTGTTTTTCCATTTCCCAGTGCTGACTCACAGCTTCTGCCCTCTGCACAGACCTGACACATCCCTCTCACAGGACAGTGCCTGTTTCTTAGGAGGGCTGCAATAAACAGGTACATGCTCGAGTGTTACTCTGACCACACCACCAGCCTCAGGTTCCCAGTTGCCCCCTTACAGCAAGCCCTGGCATTCAGACACGTGAGTGAGGAATGAAGTGGGATTTAACAACATCACGTGCAACAAGTGAGCTGGAATAACCACCCTCCAGCCAACCAAGGGGAGAGAAAGTGGACAAGCCAGTCAGTGAATGTCTCTGTTTCTCCACTTGTCCACTGCCTATCTCACCTACCTCAACCACAAGCTCTCTGGGGAAGCAACAACATCTCTCAGTATCTAATAGAGCAGGAACCTGTCCTTTGGGATTCCATAACCATAACCCAGTCTCAAATCCTGGCAAAACAAGAGCAAGTGAAGCACCTACAGAGAAACTCCCCATCTGAGGGAGTTCTTAGGCTGGATTCAAAATACACAAGGTACATTCTCTCCTGAGACAGATTCTGTGTTGAGCTCTCTTGGCCTAATTTGCAGGAACTCCTGCAGGTCACGTTTGTCTTCCCTGGGTGGGACGAGGCTCTGGGCAGCTCTGAAGTGCTAAACCAGCTCCCTGTCAGCAATGCAGCCCAGAATTTGTCAGCACTGGAGAAATCAATACAATTGGGAAGCTCAGCTCCCCTTTGCCCACTGGCCAGGTTCATCAGCAGCACAAGGTAACAATGTAAAGCCATTTAATAACACAGCTCATTAGGCTTCTGACAATGGGAGATGATGGAACTGAGGCCTCAAACATACAGCCTCATGAGTCTGTTTGTATGTGCAGCTTGAGGACAAGGATGTTATACTTCCTAATATATAAGGAATGTGTGTCTGGCACAAGATCCAGAGGAAAACTCCCTGGGAAAATCATGTCAGAATCCCCCTGAGGGGGCGAGACAATGCTCAGGAAAGTGCTTGGGAAACAGTTTACATGAAGCCCATAGAGATGTCCTAGAGCAGACAGTTTCTTTGGCTTCCAAATGCCAAGAAAACAGAGTGAACTCAGTTTTGTCTGGGAAACTCCAGAGCAACCACTTCTGGCTGATCTATTCTAGGTTACAACTTCTCTCTCCTTGTCGCAGGACCTTGACCCTAGGCTTTGTTGCTTTACATACTGACATTCAGTGAGAAACAGAGGCATAATGGACAGCCAGAGTCCAGGCAGGGACACCCTGCACTTGGCTTGAAAGAGTCACACTAGCTGCAAGCTTCTAAGTGGTTTCCACGTGGGGAAACACCAGTCTCTGCACCAGCCAGCAGAAAAGAACAGCAAGCATCAGTACTTACAAGGCACAGATCTCCTGCTGGGACCATCATGCCAAAGGCAAAGACTGGAGGAACCAACACCTCCAATAAAATAGGAGGAAAATCCTGATCCCTTTGAAGTCGGTGAGAAACCTGCCACAGATTTGAAGGATCTGTGGAACATTATCCACGGCTTCTCTCTACACTCTCTCTAATGCTAGGAGAAGGTGGATGTGACGTGGAAGCAAGAGCACAGCTCCAAGCTGCTAGAGCCACAGGGAAATAGCCTGCTCGTTACCCTGCACCACGCAGTCTCTTACCTGGCACAAGCTAGAAAACAGATCACCTCATTTCTGCAACAAGCCCAGCCACCCAAGATACCACACGTGGTTTGGAAAGACACCCAGCCCGAGGCAAAGACTTCTACTAACAGCCAACCCACCACCACCCTAAGCAAGCTGCTCCAGTGCCTAATTATTGCATTGTTTCAATGTCACTTCCAGATGAAGTGAGGCAGGCCAGACACACTGCCAGCTATTCAGCTTCCAGGCACTGGATCTCTCCGTGGCCACTGTCTGCTAGATTAATGAGCCTCTATTATCAGAAATCTTTTCCTTGTACTTAAACACTGTGATCAAGCCACCCCTTTAGTTTCCTTTGTATAAACCAGATGCAACTTCTTGGCGCTGTCACATTTCTCAGAGTTGTTTAAGGATAAACACACACAAGTTGATAAATATAAACCAAATAAAATACTCGCAGCACTAGAACCATGTGCAGCCCACTCGGGTCACTGCTGCTGCTCCACGGGTGAGAAGGGGTTTGGGGAAAGCTTCAGTAAGTATGCAGAGACCCAGAACGCTGCAGAAGGGAAGGGATGAATGTGCCTGGCCCCACTCCAGTCCCACCCATCTTCCCCAAAACCACAGCTCGGAAATCCAGCCTAGGTGGCCACTCTCTCCCTTCCTCCTCTCCTCTCTCTACCCACGTTTGCCAGGGATGGCATAACAAGGGCAGAGAATAAATCAGGTGCTGTATCAAAGTGTTCTATCCCTGACTGTGTAAAGAGCAGCTTTTGTGACTTCCTGATGTGATTTACCACACAATGACAACCTTTAATGTCCACCAGTGTTATAATCTACTTTATCTTAATACAATCTTCCCCTGCTGAACTCTCCAGAGTCTTAACAGCTATTTTCAATGGAGTTTTTTTTATTATTATGACTTGATACTGTGATTACTGTCGCACTCCTGCTCTTTGTGGAAGGGGAAATTAATAAGTTTTTCCTTAAGCACTTTGCACCAGAGCTGAATACCAATCAGCCCCCAAGCTGGGTTCCTGTGCCTGCTGGATTCAATTACAAACCTTTGCTCTGACTTTCCAAGACCCAGCAGTTTTCAGATCAACAAGGTGTCAGCACCTAAGGCCCCGTTCCACTTCCCAGAGGCTCTCACTGCAGGGAAGAAAGGTGACAGGCACTGAGCAGGGCAATATGTGGCCTTTCCTCAACGCTCCTCGGCTGCACCATTCGTAGTTATCTCCACACAAGGGTCCCTGGATCAGGGCCCTTGGACTCATCCTGCCTTGGAGAGGAGAGTTAAAGCACTGCCACTTACATCAACTTTCCTGCTCCTCTGCCATCCTGGCTCAGCCTCCCCACCTCTCCTCAGAGCTCCCTGCACCTTCCTTGCTCCGCAGGAAATCACTGCAAAAAAACTTAGGCCTGAAAGGCAGGAACTGGGTCAGTGGACCCAGCCTCCTATAACAGGAGATGCCCACGGAGCAGATGTTTAACCCAGAAGGCTCCAGAGAACAGACACCCAGCCTGTCTGAACACAGCCCATCGCGGGCACTGCCCAGCTCCCTGCAGGAAGCACCTACGGGACCGAGGTCCAGATTCCATCGCTGTAAAATACCATGGGAAGAGATCAGGGCATGCTGTGGGCACACTGCCTGTGCCCGGGCCCTTGGGGATGACACTGCTGTGTTTGTCTGTAGTATTTGTCTGTCCCTTTCCTGTCCTTTCAGGACTATGGAGCCTCCTCACCTCCCAACTGCTACGGCAGCAGGACAAGCACCAGCTGCGTGAGCAGCCAGGCTCGGAGCCCAGGCTGCAGGACCAGTGCCAGTATTGATCAGGGGAACTGGAAAAAGTAAACAAATTCTCTGTAATTACTCAACTTGATGGATGCCAGTAGGTTTGTTTGCTCCCTGCAAAGATGTCAATAGCTTAACGAAGCAAACATTGCCATTATGTAATAAAACCGTACAGGTGATTAAAAAAACTCCTGGCAGGACTACAAACAAGAACATTATCTATTAACTGTTTCAGTGGAGCAAGAGGGAATGGATCCTGAAGATTCTGCTTGCTTTGAGGGGAGACAGGCTTCACAGATGGTTGAATAAGAGCTGAGCCAGTAAGGAATCACAGACAGTCCGACAGCATCTGCTTTTCTGCCACAAAATATCCCCTTGGATATTACAGCCTTCTTAAAGATCTCCAGTGAGATTAGGGCCCTGCTGCACTGTGTGCTTGGTCTGTATCAACACCTCAGAGACCTGATCTAAAACCAGAGAAACACCAGTGGCTGGCAGCGTAATGACTTCATACAACCCTCACTGAAGCCAGAAGAATCTAAGTACAGGCTTTAAATGTCTGGAAAAATCACAGATTTCTGACAACTCCTTGCTAAATACTGTAAATGACTCTGATTTCCTTCCTCCAGTGTCCCTGAAAAATCTCATCTTCCCATCGAGGGTCACGAGCAAGCAACTGTGACCTTCACGTGCATCGATATTAAAGGGCAGCTGCTCTGCCACGTGCAGCACAGAGTAGACAAGATTTAAGTCAGAAAGCAGCATTCAGTGGCTAAGGGGGCATAGCTACATCCTGCCATTCTTCTCTGTCAGTAACCAGCTGGGAGGCCGTGGGTGACCTTTCCCTGCCTCAGTTTCCCCTCTATCAAAGAGCAGTTAGTTTGTTAATGTTTGTGCAGCACTAAGGCTCAGCAGACAGCGCTATGGGCACGCGAGCTGTTCCTTTGCCAGTCACAGACCCTGATGCAAAGGACTGACATGAGCACAGATCACAACAAAATGTGATCCTGGGTAAGTACTGGGAAGAGGCAGAGCTACACAGATTAAAGCTGTGTCAATTGGGTGACTCACTGGAATCACAATAGTCACTAGGGCTTAAGCGCAGTTTATTTATAGCTGCTGTGAGCACAGAGTCTCTAGATCTCAGAGTGACAGCTGGGAAAGGAAATGGGGATTTTTTTTTTATTATTTTTACCTCTGGGGAACATTTCTTGCCTCCAGCAAGAGATAATTAAATCAACAATTAAAGGGATAAAGATTCCAGAATCACAGACAGCGCTGCATTGCAGCTGACCTCTTCTGCTTGCTTACAGAAGTGATCTGACTGATCTAAGAAACCTAACTGTCTGCTGTGTGGAAGTCACAGCCAGACAAACCCAGGCAGTGGGAAGAAGCTGGAAAAGCAGGCAGGCTGTCCTGGAGAGATACGGGGTGTGCGGGGACCACACCACCTTGGAATCAGCCCAGCTGTGGTCCCAACCATCTTTGGAGGCTTTGACACTGCAAAAAAAATGGTGATGATTTTTTTCAAAGTGCAGATCACCAGGAACAGCCTGGAAGTGCCCTGGTGAAAGCAATCCCTCCCGAGCTGTGGAGACAGGCAGTGCCAGGTAGCTGGGGAGCTGGAGAACACAGCACTGCAGGGTCTCTCCAGCCAGCAGCCCCAGATGAAATAATGCCATTCATACTCTTCACCACCAAGAGCTGCCTCTCGTCTGCCACTACAAAAATACCCCAGCAGACTCCTTTGCCTCACACAAAAGGTAATAAATATTTCGTATTGTTTATAAAAAGCCCCATTAATGAACATTTTAAGCACAGGAAACAAAGAGTAAGGCAGAATTTCTCCTAATGGTCTTTCTGGTGGCAAAGCGGCCTCATCGGTGGGTAGGAAAATCCCCAAGGCAGCTCGTATTGTAAACCATGTGGGAAAGAACATCTCTCAGTGACTTTTCTCCAACACAATAGGGTTCGTAACAACAGTGCTGACAGGATCTGAAGCTGGAACTCCAGATTTTCAGCTGTGACAATGGAATTATTGCACATTATTCTTTCTAAGTAAATTAAAGCCATTAATCATCGTAATTAGTAATGCTCCGTGTCAGTGATACGGTAACAGAGCTAGTCATTATACTGTGCCACTAAGAAACTAAAGGATGATACTACAGCCACTACCTGCTGCTGTTGTCACTGGCTGGCTGTGGAGGAGGGGGTCAAGGCCCAGGGCTTGAGAAGGACTCCAAAGACACAGGAGGGCAGCAAGAGATGCCATTTCCCCCATGCTGGCTTTAAAGCCCCAGGGATGCTGAGAGGCAGCAGAAGAGAACGAATTCTTCCTTAATAGGATTCTGCTTGAGCCAGTTCAAGCATAGCAGACATGATTTTGGCCCACGAGGTTTCCCTCTTGATTTATACCTACAAAAGCCAATATCATTTCAGAGTGAGGACAACTCCAGCCACGTATCCCCAGCGACGGGCTGGGTCACCCGCAGAGTCCAGCAGGACGCTGAGCTTTGGCACAATTACCCTGGTGCTGCTCTCTCATCAATGTTTCATCCCCGTTGAGTCTGCATTAATAATCTGTTAACAAACACTAAAGGTTTTTCCATTAATAAATGTCTGGCAGAATTTGATAAACATTTATCATGATGAAAGTCCCTTATACCAACCCCGAACATGTAATGCTCAGACATCAGACGTGTTGAGTCTTTACAGCCTATTTCTGAAGCACCTTATTCTGGTTGTAGTCCACTTCTATTTGTTCCAATTTAGTTATATGCACGGGCCACAAGTGACAGAGAGTAGCCCCTGGGCAAGGTGCAATATAAGCACAGGACAAAAGCCCCCTGATGATCCCTGCCCCAGTGAGCTTTCTAGCCAGGGAAATCATAACAAACAACTTCCTCGACAAGATTTGCTTCCTCCTTTTCTAAAATGTCTCTAGAGAGAGGGAGACCTTTTTTTTTTTTTCCTTTTAACCTAACTGATTTGTTTCTGAAACCATTTCCCAAACTGTTTCATTAATTTCAGTTCCTATACTGCTCACTGGTCAGGCTAGGTTGCTTAGTTACAATTGTCATTTGGAATTATTTTTGCTCCATGACTCGACAAACGCCGAGTTCCTGGATTGAGTCTGACGCTGACTGAAATGGGATTTAAAATTTCCTTCCCAGTAGGACCGGGTGGTATGAACGTTACAGAAAGTGAACACAAAGGAATCGGTCTGGACACCTCCCTGACGCAGAAAGTACGTTCGTCCCAGTGATGTCTGTGAGACAGCCTGCTTGGGGTGTGAGAAAGGCTGAAGCAAACTGATGCACACAGATGGCTCTGTCCTTTTACTCCGTGATGTGCCTGTAGAGACCATGTGCCCACATACACCTCTGCTTGGGAAGAAGCCATAGTCCTGTAGCTATTGTCCTTACCAGTCACACCACAACGTGTTCTTAGGACAGGTGCCCGAACCACCCGTAAATACAGGGTACAGCAGATCCTCAAAGAACAATGTGTCTCACCGAACTGCAGCTTAAATCTTCACCCCAAAGCAACAGCTCTGGACTTTGTGCTTCCTCATCCCCCGTTCTCCAGCACCCCCCTTCCTTTAACATATGCTCTGCTCCCCGCTCTTCACATGACATCCTTCCCCCACATGCTAGTTTGCCACCCTCCCACACCAGCCTCTCCTAAACCCGCCAGCTTAGTCAGCAACACCACATTTGGCTCCTCTTAATATTTCTTTATGTTGTGAGCTCCATCTAGTGATGTAACCAAAGCCCCATCTCCAGCCAACCTTGACACCGCATGGAAGGTATTTTGTGCTGGACACAGAGGGTCCAGGGTTGAACAGCACTGGGATAAAAAGCCTTTGTGCCTGTTGGAGTTTCTCTGAAGGCATCGGTAGCTACAGCCTGTCAACATCTAGGAGCTGCTGGGTGGCATGGGCAGTGCAGTCAGCTGGGGAGCCAGGTAGAAAGCTGGAGGGAACCGGGGTGAAACATCACCCAGTAGCTTCAGAAAGGACTGTTGTAGATCAGCAGAGATGGGGCCTGGCAGTTCTCTGGAGACAGACAGATCTCCCACCTCAGCTTCCTGCTGTCGGGAGCTGTGAGGAGCTGATCCTGTCTGAGCAATGCCTTTTCAGTGATCCCAAACCCTGGTGTTGGGGATTTGGTAGAACCACTCTGTGCAGCCTGAGGGAAACTCTTACTTTCAACCACCTCCTGCAGCCGCAGAGCGCTCGGGCTTCCGATGCTGCCAGCGCAAAGCTTTCCATCAGCACTCGTTAAAATTGAGCAACAGAGACCGATAAAAAGGCATCAGAAAAGACTAAAGCAGTTTTATCCCCTGCATATCTGGCTGCCTTCGTAACTGCGTGTAATGCAGATATGCAAAGCACATGGTATGGAGGCTGGGGAAGGGAATGAGGATCCTTTATACGGACCCTCAGATCTTTCCAGTTCCAGGCACAGCATCTCTGGACACAAGGTGAAGGAAGTCCCTGACATATTTCTCTCTCATTGCCTGCTCTGAAAGCATTTGCTCCCCTATCAAATTTCATTCTGATTTTTGACCTCTTGCCCCCACACACTACTAACAAGCTGGCACCGAGGCTGACACACTTTTGGAATCACAGGCAAAGCTGAAATGATCAAGAAGGTTTGGATTCCCAGCAGAGGATGAAATACAGCCACTTGAAATAAGACAGAACTTTCTTGTAAGGCTGGAAATCTCCAAATCACCTCCTTTCCTCAATGGCCCTTCACTAAACCCTCAGCCTGCAGTTGCCATTGAGTTACCCTGTACTGCTCAGTTGCTTCTCCTCTCTTTTTGAACCTTCTGGGTGGATTTTGGGGGAAAGTGGGCTTTTTACCTCCTGTCTAATAATCCCCTTTTAGCACCACAGAGCATAGGTCACACAACCTAAAATAGGCCGTGCCAGGTCTCAGCATCCCTGGGCACAGCGTGGCTGCCTAAGGCTGCTGGCCAGGTCCCAGCCCATCAGGAGGACTCAGTTCTGAGCACAGACTTCGGTGAGATCAGGCTCAGACCCCTGTACAAGGACAACTGTAACGTAAGGATGCGGTACAAAGAGAAATGCACATTATGGATCCTCCAGCTGCTCTCCTCAGGTCTCTCCCTTCGGGAGACTGGCAAACCTGGTTTCCTGGAGACATTTTACTGGGCCATCAGCGGGGAAAAAGGGGCACAAATCAGATTACATCCTGAAAGCTGAAACTGCAGAGATTCCACAATAAATTGGAGCACGATTTCGTTTACCTGCTTTATCCCGTTCCTGCTTTGGAGTAACAATTTCACAGTCATAGCTGTTGTTTAATATTTAAACTGTTCTCCCTCTCCGTTCCCTCTATCAAGGGAGATCACAATACTCTGAGACAAAGTGTTCAATAGATTCTCAGACTGCAGAAAAAGAACATAAACCCAAACCAGATGGTTCCTTAATTTCAAAAGATAATAATTTAGCAAGATACTCTCAACAAAAGGAATATATCTGTATGTCTCTATGTACCTATCTACAGTGTTTAGGATTTCATCCCTCAGTTTTGTAAAATTCATGAAAGATTTATGAGTTGTTCAGCTACTCTGAGTTCCTGGGATATTGTTCATAAACCTTCCTCTTATTCCTATTGTTACATCTCACCAGCCCCTCAGACATTTCAGGCTTTTTGAAGCATATAGAGATTCTTTTTTGTTGAAGTATTTTAATATCTGCTTCCCCGAGATGAACATCAAGTTTCGCTGCTCCGTCATATCCATCATTTCCCACTCTTCCATCACAACTTAGAAGCCAGGCAGATGACACATTAATCCCTTGTTAAGACAGGAGTGGAGTTAGATGAGAGGAACCTCTGAAACCAGATAATGAATCTCCACAAGTGCTCCAGCCCTTAAAGAATTAAGCAAAAGTGGCTTTTCCTGAAAGTAAATGCAGGACTATTATTGCCGCAAAGGACGCTCTGCATTAAGAGCACTCAGCTCTGCCAAATAAAAGTCTTCAAAGGCCTTTGAGGACCCATCCAAGTGTAAGGCTTGTTCAGCAAAAAGCAAGCTAAGATTTTTATTTTGTGGGCTATTCCCCAAGAGATGGTTCCCTTCCCGAATCGATTTCCACGCCGTCCTTTCCCCCGCCACACTCACTCTCAGTTCCTAAGGAAATCACACCATTAATTTCAAGGAAATCTCTCAATAACTGTGGATAAGCCACAAAGTCCATCCTTGGCAGACCACAGGTTCCCCTCTTCTGCAGACCCTCAGAGCTGAGACATAGTGCTTGGCCCAAGCCCTGCTCCCTTGCCCGAGGTGTGCTGGCATAAGGAGGATGCAGCAGCCTGCGTTCAGCCACAATGTTTGAGCTGTTTTCAAAAGAAAGCAAACAACAAACCAGAGAAACTCTTGTCATGCTTTCTCCAGGAAAGAAAACAAAGTTAACCTCATCAAATATTCTCTATTACCCAGGACCTAGATTTTCCAGTTTAAGCTTCCAGCTTTCCATGCTTTATCTTCAAGGACCCCTCCAGGCTGTGGTCTGAAGAAACTGATGCCCAAGTCCTGTCCAAGGTCCAGGAACACAAGCTGCTTAGCCTTAATAATAGATAAACACAGAGACATTTGCCTTGTCAGAACTAATAGAGAGATATATGCAGCTTCTCCAAGAGGCTTCAGTCTGAGCAGATTCTCCAGAGCACACAGTGGTTGAGCTCTTTAGATTTCAACCCTTTTGCTTTTTAATCCTGTTTTCTTCGCAGTCTTATCACGCGCTGCAGAGTTTCCAGTGATTAAGCCCCCGACAGAAGGAGGTAAGATTCCCTCGTAGACACGAGCAGAACAAAAGGAAGGAAGTCCTGATTCAGCCTCTTGTCAGTAAGCCCTTCCCCAGAACCAGGCCTGGGGAGATTGCCTAGGAAAACATCTACACTTCCATTTAGTTACTGCTGAGGCTTTCATCACAACAGCACCTCTGTGCCCCAGAGTGGTAGCAGAGGTGTGGTGCCAATGCTCTGGCAAGATGAGAACGATTATCCCTGTTTTACAGATGAGGAGTCCTTTCCTGAGTCCAGGAAAGGGAAGCGTGTGATCCACTGTCACACACAAAACCTGTTCCTGAGCGAAGGATGGAAAATAAGCCTGCAAGCAGACTAATGCCTTGGCCACTAACTGCTTCTATAGCTTGCCTTCTGAGCACAAAACTCTGCCCAAAGCAAATCTTCTTTTCCCTCAGGAATACTTTGTCCCGGGACAGATGGCTGCAGTGGGCACGGGCTTGCACTGAGTTTTACTGTTTGAGGCTTTCAGTGCTAAGAATCCTCCCTCACAAGGTATCAGAGTGATTTTTACTGGTGGTAGCAACATTCAGAGCATCAGCCAAGCAGACCATGCACCACTGACCTCACAGCCTCGTAATTCTCGTCTTCTCTGCACACAAGGGATCCAGTTTGGGGCCATCTCAACGCATGTTCACGCTCTGGGACAGCAAACCCGCATGGCAGAGCACGTAGGCACTGCACAGGCAGCTCATCCAGCTTCCTGACCGATGGGCCTGTGACACAGCACAGCAGGGGGACTCCAATCAGAGCAGAGCCTGGGGATTAAGAAGTCAGCTTTCCCCAAACTTGTCAGACATCGTGAGAATTAAGAACGCTTGGGATTTCACTTTCTCCTCACTCAGAGAGCATTCTGTTCTTAATTGCAGTTGGCAGCCCCAGCGGTCACCTCATTTGGCTTTGTCAGGGTTGAATTCAGTTGCACACAGAAGGGGACACAGCATGCCTCCCTGAAGTCCAAATCACCTTGGACTCCTATCCAGAGCAGCTCTGAACAGCTGCTCCCTTTGTGAGGAGTTCCAAGGAACAGGAGCAGCGTGGAGGCAAACTCCTTTGGGCTTAGAGAATTCTCAGGGCTTTCTGGACAAGAATTATCCTTTATTGCTCTCCTTGCCTCTAAGCCAGTCTCGCCTCCTCCATGAAGAGAACCACAAACCAAAAAATTACCGGGCTAGGAAATAGTTTCACTTCTTGGTTCTTTTATCCGTGACATCAACCCACTGTGTGGCCTTGAGCATGATGCTCCTGAAGGTCCCCTCTGGCTGGGTGGAGATGTGCAGGAAAGCCAAAAGACTGCACTCATCCAGCTGTTATCCTCCACTGGAGAGAACTGGAACTGCTCAGGCCATGTATTACACAGTCACACCCTAGAAATACTGGGTTTGCAGCGTTATCGATTGTTCCCAGTTAGCCACTGTACAGAGAGAGAAACAAACCTAGGCAGGAGGCAGAGATCAACTGTGGGAGCTCCCAGTTGCTCTTCTTCATGGCATCATGGTACTTCCTTTCCAGCATTTAAACACAGTCACAGCACAGGTCATCTCTGCCCGGGTCTAGGATTTTACTGAGGACCTGTGAAAATATTCATTTAAATCTGAATCTTGACAGAAATCACTCCTTTGTGTCTCAAAAAGGCACGTCCCACTGGGGTTCATTCTGGATGTTATTCTCTTCTTTCATGCACAGTAAAGCTTTGGAAAGCCTGTCTCTGCTCACTGCCCACCAGCACATGGGGTACCTCTAGCACATGATCCCTGAAACAAATCCCACAGTGAATCCAACCCAGCTCTCATTTCAAAGCCTGCAAATGGAGAAGAGAACCTGGAAATCTTTGCTAGAGCAGGCTGGAAACTGTGAAAAATCCGTGTCCCTTTCTTGCTAAGCAGACTGTAGCAGAAAGATGCTTTTCCATCTCTTGCTAGCAGTAAGATCTGGCCAGTACAAAGGAAGGCACTGAAAGTTTAAGGACCCTTGTAGAAAACCTGAGGATAACACAACCTAGAGGAGATAAGGAGGGCTTGCTTTGTAGGAATTCTACTAAAAAAAAAATGTAGATTTGCAAATTGTCACCTCTAGGCTCTAGAGGCAGCTATATAATGGCCACCTAGACAGCTCAAGAACCAGCAGAGTTCAGCTCTGGGGGCATTTGAGGTCTGGCCAATTCTTCTGACTCTCGTCCCTGTAATTGTCTGTCAGAAAGGGGAACTTTTTATCATTCTCTTCCAAAACTTTCCAACACAACTCAGAACTTGACACATTGAGATAAAAAGAAAAGCACCTGCACCGTATCTTTAGAGAGAAAACATGAAACAAATTCAGTGCCACTCTCTGAGCAGCATCTCCCTTTATTGCCTTTGGGCACTGCTGGGAGCTGCTGGGATTTTAAGCCCTCAGCATACTTAACTGGGGGCTGGAGGCTGGAAGGGCAAGTGAAGCCTAACAGCAAGGAGAGGGGGGCTGAGCAGAAAGGTGAGCGGGAGGCAGGCGAGGTGAGGACACAGGGGCAGGGATGGGTTAGTCAGCGATGCTCCATCGGTCACAGCGCCGCTGCCTCGGCTGGATTGGCTCCTGGCGGGCAGGAGGCAGCCGAGGAGATGGATTTGCTTTTCTGTCAGTCACCATCAAGAGCAGCGTTCCCCACTCCTTCCAGCAGGTACACGTGTGCTCTGTGCTGCAGAGGAGCTACTGGCAGCCTCACAGATGTCTACAGAGTCCGACGGCCAACTGCTGCTTTCCTACCTGACTTTTCTGGCAGGTCAGTGTCAGGAAGCTGGCACCACTGGCTCACCCTCAGTGCCATAATACTGCTGCTGCTCTGGCACAAACTCTTCATGCTCTGGGAGCATAACTGCAGACAGACCACTCCTTACCTCAGAGGAAGATGGGGGCTCAAGCCTTTCAGACGTTCGAAACAGCCACTTGGAATCCACTGCCCTGTGAGATAAGCAGCCTCCCTGCTGTCCCCAAAGTGCTGTAAGACCCCTGAAGGGAAGGATTCCCCAGGGCACGGTGTTTATCACAAGCACAGCATCACACCCAGTATGAATCATCCCACACCTTGTCAGGGCTCCTGCAATAAGTTCCTCAGCGTTCAGTAAAAGAAACAAAAAAAATGATGCCTGTCTGTTTTCTCTTCAGCCCTCCTGGCTGCTCCGAGTCATCGCTTGTTTGCTGTTTGTGAAGGGAGTTTTTGTGCTTGTGGATCTCTGTTCCTGCCTCTGGATCTACAATAATCCCATAATTGTGATGCCAAGCAGCGCCTGAAGACAATTTTATCACAGTCTGTATAATGTGTAAATACCATTAAGTTAGACGGATTTTCTCATTAATTCTCCGTCCCAGTGACAAGCCAGGAATTAACACAATTGATTTTCCAGTCCCTGCTCATTATCAATCATCCAAGAACTTCGTCGCATCTCATCTGTTCCACCTGGGTCCCAGCATTTATTGGTAGACCTCAATATATATTAAACTAATAAAAAAAAAAATTAAAAATGGCCACACTGACCTTTGTGCTCAAAACCCAGAGAGGAACAAAATATAGATGTTCTTAACTCCTTTGGTGGGAAACTCTCCACGATGCACCACTGTCCTGCAGAGAACAAGCAGTGGGGCAGGGTAGGGAACATCTCGGACACTGCCTGCTGCACTAATATTTTCCATTTCCCCCCCAAAAAATAAACATACACCTCTGTGTGGCTCCCTAAAAACGTCAACAATGCCAAAGGTGTTTGTTTCCTGGAGGTCTCCATTTGAAACGAATAGAAGCTGCGTGGTGTTTGCAAGGGACCTCCACAATTCAACCCAAATTCTTACCATCAGTCCCCCTGAAAAGCTCCTGACTTTGCCATTATCTCCAGCGAGTGCAGTGGGAGCGCTGCCCTCCTGTCCCTCGGCAAAGACATGTGTCAGCTGACTCTACAGGTTAAGAGAAGAGAGTGAAAACCTGGGGGAAAAAGTGTAAGGGCAAAATGAAAAAGCAATAAATACAGCATAAAACTCTTCTCAGCTCTGGAACGGGTTTCGGAAGGCTGCAAATGGAGAGGAATCACAGCCTCTCGAGTATTCTCATCCTACTGCCCCGTTGGATTGTATACTGTGTAAATCCACCCGTTTATCCGGCTGTAGCTCAGCCAAGAGCCAGGAAACCCAGAAAGCCACACACATTTTGTGTGAACAGAAACAAGTAGATTGCTGTAGATGAGTAATTCTGGATCCCCCTTCCTGAGGGCATCTGTTCTTCTGGCATACACAGGCAGAAGACGATTCACAGACCAAAACCACCTCTCTCATCCAGTGCAGAAAGAGATGTTCACTCTGGCTACTGCAGGTTGGTAATGATGGCTAAATAATGATGGCCTGTAAATAAGTGTAGTCATTTAAAGCCATCAGCATTCTTTGGTTCATCTGGATCCTGAAAGTACTGAGGACAGGCTCAGAGAAGGAATTATCACCTGATAATAATAATCTTTATGGAAGCTATTTAAGGGTAATTTTAATCTTTTTTTATTAGGTGACTTCTGAAACTTCCAGTGCAGGGAGCTGGTACAGGTTTGGAATACTAAACAATAAGAGGTTAGAAGGGACATTTCAATCTGGTGGCTGTTTCTCCAGATAATTGGATTCCTAATCCCTGAAAGGTTATGATCCCAGTTTACTCTGCTGGGACAGAAGGTACCCAATTAGTCTTTAACTGCATGATTCAGCACAGGCTTTGCCGTGGCCTGCAACAGACAGGTAGCAATTTGCAAATCATCACAGCAGGGAAAATATAAAGATGTTGCAGATACAAGGAAGTCAGGCTCTGGTAGATCAGCCTCTGTCTTGACTGGAACAGAGAGGGGGACTCACCTTTCTCCTAGCTGCTGCAAAGCAACAGCTCACAACACCCACAAACACAAAGGATGACCAAGTCCATTCTCTGCTGGGTGCTGGCTGGCAAGCTGGTGTGCCAGAGCCTGCTCCCAGCTAAAGAGAGATGGATAAACACCAGCCCAGCTCTGGCAGCCCACCGTAAAGTGCTCAGAAGATGAGTTATCCAGGTAGCACTGCCGCTGCGTCGTCAGCTTTTTCACAAGGTTATGGCACTGAAAGGCAGTAGCATTAGGAGAAAAGCAGGAGGAATGGAGAGGTGTTCTATT
The DNA here is from genome assembly GCA_025331215.1 of Actenoides lindsayi. Taxonomy (NCBI): domain Eukaryota; kingdom Metazoa; phylum Chordata; class Aves; order Coraciiformes; family Alcedinidae; genus Actenoides; species Actenoides lindsayi. The sequence continues at coordinate 12,845 of WTSP01007250.1, read as the reverse complement.
CTTTCTAGAGAACCCATATTACATCACAAAATAATGTCTCAAGGACTGCAAAGCGTTTGGCTGCAGCACAGGGGAGCTTGTCAATACAGTGGAACCAAGCAAGCACTAGTAAAACACCCTCACAAATGCAGAACAAAGCACAGAGGGCAAGTCAAACACATTCTCCCCAGCTCAGCAGGAAATATCAATGAGCTTAAATCTAGCAGGAAATACTATAAAAACAGGAAGGAGGAATCAAGATCGTGGACAATCAGATGAAATGATGTCACCTTCCAGGTACCTCGAGCGGCTGCGGCAGCACAAGGAGCACTGCCAAAAGAAAACTCAGCCCTCGTGGTTCCCAGAGGTAAATCAACCCCAGTGGTTTGTTGCTGGAGGTGAGGATGACTGTACACAGATGATACTGCAAGTTGTTAACTACACCTCCTTTTGAGCAGCCAGGGATGTTGGCTGAACCCTCTCACAGCCCAGTGCTGTCTCAGGGATGACAGTTTGCTGGGGTTTTTCCAATTCACTGCAGCCCTCAGACGTGTGTGCTACCTTAGGTAAAAAGAATTTCTAGTAAGTGTGCTAAAAGCCTGCATGAGAAAAAGATGGAGACTTTTTAAGGTTATACTGAAAGTAAAACAAACAAAAAACTCTGTCAGGAAGGAAGACTTTCTGCTTTACCAACGGCTGAGCTCCTTTTCCCCTGCAGCCTGGTAAATACACCCATTTGTGTGGAACTAGTTTTATGGCAGATTTCAGACTGGAACAGATTTTTATAGCTCAACCTTGAACTCTAGCGAGCACAGACTCCCAGTTGGTGAGGCAATAAGATAAGCTGCAGCATCAGCCACAGAGCCCTACTGCAGGACAAAGCCCAGGCACTAGCATTAGATGAGGCAGGGAGCTAACAGGGCAATACACACAGGGGCTGAGCACAGCGGCCTCCTAACACATCCCAGTTAGTCCTCGACAGCTTCTCCTCCAGGTCTAGGGCTATAAAAAGCTCTGCCAGACCCCTCAGCCTTATTCTCTTTCCAGTCTTGGCTCCCCCTGGACAGCTCTTCCAGCTCACTGCAGTCCTGCCTTGCAACCACATACCCGTGCCCATCCAGGACGTGAACGGGGAGCGCTGGTTGAAATGATATTCATGGGCCAGGCAACAAGCCAGGGGACTCTCTTTACTGTCACTCACTTGGCAGTGACTGGAACAATTTATAGCAAATTGAAGTGTAAGGACTTGATAATGAAACGATTTCGTGTTGATCTCTGATTCAGCTGCCACCTGTAAAACTGCAGCCGGGAAGGGGCTCTGGGAATGCACTGGAAGACTTGCACCAGGCACTGCCTTCACCTTTACACCTCTCCTTCTGTGCCTGCCCACATCAGCTTTGTTATTGCCCGTGATTCCTCCTCTACCTGCTCCCTGAAGCGATCAGGGCCCCCAGCCTGATTGATCACCACGAGGACACAGACTGATGCTGCTGTCTGCATCTTCTCCAGACGGGCATCGCGCGCAGAGTCCAAAGCTCCCGGCGCTCTCATGTCCTTTCCTGTCTAACTGGGCTGGCAAACCAGTAAAGGGGAAGCGGTGCCTGCTGGAACTGGTGTCCCAGTCTCTTTGGACAGCTGTTGCACATCAAGGACAAAAACACGGGGCACAGACTGTGTTTGGCCCCTGATACGTTAGAAATGCCAGTGCTAGCGAGCAGCCTTCCTGTCACAGGAGCCAGTGTCTGACATTCCCAGCTGGACTGGCCCCGTTTGGTGGTGGCCCTTCCCATCAATGCCAGCCCCAGCACCGAGGGGCTTTACGCTCCTCTTTCAGCCAAACTGTTCAAAGCTACACAAGTTCTAAAAGCACCACCACAGCCTGATCATTTGGGGCAATTTTACTGTTAAAGCTCTTGTTTGGCAGATGAAAATCAAGCAGTCTATTTCCACTATTGCCATTACAGGACAGACACTGCTATGACCCTACCTCCCTGGGACTCAAACTATTCCCTGTTCATCCCCCATGCACAGCTGGGACCTCACAAGATTTCATTTTTCTCCCAAAAGCTGTTAGCAGGAGAGTGGTGACGAGGACGGTCAGGTTTTGAGTGCAAGAGAATGTACATCAGATTCAGTTTTCCCCAGAAAGTACAAAGCCTTGCTGAAGTAAATGCTGAAAACATTCCTTCCCTTTCACTTTTATTCCATCAGATGCTTTTTACACCAGTCGGAATGCATCACACATTCTCTCCCCCACGGAAAGAGCATACAGATCTCTAGAAAACAATCCTGGCTGTTGGGTTTTTTTCTCCTGTGGGTAAGCTTGCTGGAGAGATTGATATTCTTCTTTTTATGTCTCAATCCTCAGGAGACATCCAAAGCCCCTAAATTACTTGGATGCATTTCTTTACCATCTGGAGATGAGTTAACCCTCAATGGGAATGTGCATCACTTACAGCTATGGCCGTGCACTCAACTCTTCCTGCCTCATGGAGAGCAGAAAGGCTTCGGTCCTGCTGCCTTCAGCCCAGCACTCTGCTCTCTCGTGTTATCAACTGACCAGAGGCTGCAGAAAGGGTCAGGGGGGTTTAGGACTTGGCTGTTTCTGGCCATGAACACTGTTTATATCTGGAGACTCCAATATACACGTGTACACTGGGAACAGACCCATTTACTGGGTAATGCTTTCCCAGGACATCGTTCTGCAGAGGACAAGAGTAGGTCAGTAGACAAATACATAGGACTTGAAATCTCAGGAGGCACGTGCAAAGTTCTCACACTGAGGCAAGTCACCTCCCTTCCCAAATCCCAGACTCTTCAGTTGTAAGAGTCACATGAAAGAGTTTATGAAGATGATTAATATCTCTGGATGAAGCTGCACTATACAAAAATGCTAAAATCCCTGACATAAAGGATTTTTTTTTCCTCTCAACCAGCTGAATTTCTGTGTATCCCCTTCTTATGCAGGGATACTGATAGCACCTCTAAAAACCTGGAATAATTCAGGCTCAGCTTCTCTGGCTCATCCTTGAGTTAAAATCCTAGGATCAAAAGACCTTGAAAACTAGGTAATCTGGGCTATGGATTGCAGAATTGAGGCTCTCACTGCTGGAAGGAGGACAGAGGCAGGGAAGCTGTGTTCTACATTGACTTGCTATTGCTCACATGTGGCACAAAGGAAAAGATGGTTTCAGCTTCTGAACTTCAGTAACACGGAGCTGTCCTCTCCCACTCCCTTCTTGGTCCCTCCTCTCCCGCTGCTGAGCTCTCAGCCCTTTCAGGCTCTCAGAGCAGCATGCCAGGTCCTGTGTTTTAGTGAGGTCCTCACTGCTTTCCTTGTTCCCTGACAAACTGCCTAGGTGACACATCTCTCAGCCGGCACGTTCATCTTGATTCATTATTGACAGAGCCCTCTGATGAACGAGCAGATTCTCCTCTCTGTTGTTTTCACCAGAAAGCAGCACAACGGTGCCATAGATTTTTAATTCTTCAAAGCACTCTGGCCCAGGCAGCCTGATGAGAAGTCAGCAGAGGACAGGCAGGGGTTGTAGTTTTATTTGGATCTGTTCTGGTTTTAAATAAATATTTGGGCCTCCAGCGTGTGAACTTCTCTCCCAAGACAGTGCACACTTGAAGTCTGGAATTCCAAGGGAACAAATGCACTTGGGCAGAAGCTTCTGTGCCTGCAGAGCAGCGTGGCTTCAATGTTGGAAGCGAGTGGCACTCTCAGCTGACCCCAAAGGAATGTTGAATTATGTCCCTGAAGTATTGCTCGTTGAGACAAATCCATGTGGCCCCTGAAACATCTGGAGTAGAACACAGGCTTTCCTGTGATCTAACTACATAAAAAGGATAAGTACTGGCTCTTAAAAGAGTTATCATAAGAAAAAGGTTTCTCGGGTTTTCTTTTACACATGTTCATTTTGGGTCTCACTCTTGAGTTACACAGAAGAGCAAACCCCTTATTTCAGGCAGTAAAGCACTGGCATTATTCTGTCCAGTCCTGGCCCTGTTTCCTTTAGACATACAGCTGCAATAAGCCAGCTCTGCTGAGTTTTAATAAAGCTTACTAATTTTTTCACAGTTCTGGGAGCTATAGATTTTAACTTGGCTGGAGATTTAGCTCCACCTTAAAATGAAAAATAGGTTTAAAAAGCCAGAGCAGCATTTCATTCCTTAAATACATAATTCAGCAAGTGCAAAACTCCAAGTGTAAAGCAACTAAAAGGTGATTTAAATAATCTACCAGTGACCTAAAAGACAAAGGAATATGTGAGGAGACAGGCCTAATTACTAAGGTACCAGACTGGAAAGTAGAACTCTTATGTACTTTCCTCCAAAGAGCATGACCATGATTAAGCAGCAGTGAATCCAGCTACTCACCCAAGAAATGGGGAGAATATAGTCCAAGCTCCTAAAAGCACTATAAAAGTATTAAGATTTTCCAGCAGCCATCCAAGATGTGAGTGTTAAAAGCAATGGCCTGAACAGAAGTTCATCTCGTGGAGTGTGCAGACACTGCATCCCCCTCCCCACCAGTGTAGTACCCGTGATGCACGGCTTGCCCATGCTCTTTGGAAAGCTCAGCCCGCAGCATCTGACCAGAATAAGCTTATTAAGCCATCAGCAAAAGCTTTAAAAATGTAAAATACAGCTGACTGGCTTTCTTCAGCTGCCTGCTTCTGCCATAACCTGTCTGGGCCAGAAGCATCTGCCCAGACATCATCTGCACATTCATCTGCAGTCGTTCGCCTTCCAAGTTGCCTTACACCAGAGGAGACCCAGTGAGCCACAGCCAGACAAATACTGAAAGACCTTGCAAAAACAGCTAACATGAATTCCTGCAGAGACAAAAACTGATGCAGTTTTAAGCACGTATTTGGAAAGTCTCCTTTCTGCATTGTCATGAAGGGTTTTATTCCACTGGCCGTAGACGGGCAAAACAGCCCAAAAAAACTCCCAGATGTGATGGCTGTAAAATATATTAAAAAAAAAATTAATCCTGCCAAATGAGAAGGATGTGCTGACCAGTGATCTCAGCCTGAGCAACCCCTAAGGGACACCCCCCCCTTCCTCCTCCAGTCTGGGCATAAAAATGTATTGCCACTCGATAAAACGTGGAACTAGGATTCTGGGTCAACCCCGTAGGGCAGCAAGAGCAGAACCTGGTGCACCACTTCCCTCACAGGGAATTCTGTTGGGCTTTCTCTCTCACTGTGGAACCAATCCCAGCCCTCTGCAGTGACCTCGTCTGCCTGGCAGAGGATGTCCCAGCTCAGGGCAGAGGACCAGTGGGTGCTGCAGCAGTGATGGGAAAGCAACTGCTGCCATCTGCAGACCGTCAGAACCACAGCCTCCACCTAGCCAGGCACTGGACAAGAAGGGGTTCAATGCTGCATCAATTTCCAGTCTCTAAACATTTTCTATTAGAGGTCCAGTTTACAGTGAGTTTAAGCTGACTGTTAACAGACTCTGCCTGCTGCCAGGACAAAGCAACAGAGGGTGTTTTAAGAGCAAGTGGCAGAACAATCACAGGAATAACAAAGCACCTAATGTACTGTTATTAAAGGATACTCAGCAAACTGGTTTCTCCAGATGCAGAGGAAGAGCTTTATCGAACTTCCTTGGGAGGATCCTTGAGCACAGCCCATGTGTATCCAGACACCACACTGTTCTGCATTTTATCCTCTCAAATTATCTCCAAAGGCTTGGAGACCTTGGGGCCCAGTCTGCACCTCAGAAAGGCTGAAAGATATTTCCCAGGCCTTGCTGTCTTAGAATCAGAATGTCCTTCAAACCCAACGATAGGAAGATAGTGTTGCAGGTAAAAGCATGAGCTCCACAATGGTTTACAATCACTAAATTTTACTGCAAGAACTTCTTTCCTTCTATCCTATTAAGATTTTAAACTAGAGACAAAACCTGAAATGCTTCATCACACGTTTCACAACCCACCCACCCCCCATCAAGTCTTCTCTGTATCTGTTTTCAGCTCTGTGCATCACAGCCCACAGTGGGGGCACAAGCCAAAGGGCCTCCCTAGACTGTCCAAACCACCTTACCCACGGGAGAAAAAAAAGACAGTCAGAAAGCATGTGAGACATTAAGCCTTCTTAGTCTCCTTAAGCTAATTGTACATGTGTTTGTGTAAGACACAAGACAGGAAAACCTCAAACCAGGCTTTAGGCTCCTTGATGACACCCTCGGGGGAGCTGTTACCTTGTCACCGTCCCGTGAGCAACTTAAACCATGACCAGTCAGGAGCAGAGACCATGGCACTGGAAGAATGGCAGAACACCCAGGTGAGGATACAAAAAAAAAAGTCCATCTTTAGTAAAAAGATTAAAAGTTCAGCTCATAAATGCCAAACAGCACACGGCCCAGAAAACTGCATAGAAGAAATTCTGGTTGCTGATGAAAATACTGAAACTACTCTGCAGTCTGCCAGTGGTAGGAGATGATCACTGCTACTGAACTTCTTACCTGGTGACATGGAAAGCCACGACTGTGTGATTCAGAAAAGGACTCTTACACCAAAACCAAAACAAACCAGGTATGATCTTTCATGCACTTGCACTATGAACACAGCAGACAGACTCTCCTCCTGCCAGGAAGATGCTCTAAAACAATTGGTGTGATATAGAATAATCAAACACAGAGTAATTAACATTTAGAGAGTAACATTCAGAGACTTTATTCAGTAAGAAGAAAGGCCAGGAGGTGCTTTAGGACATATTAACAGACGGGCTACAGATCTGTTCATCTACCAGTGTAGACTCCTCTGCTGCAACAGAGCTCACCAAGGGAGGCCTGAAAGAAGTTTCAGAAGTTTATATTCAGGGAAAGTAGCACAGGATGGGAAAGAGAGGGGTAGGGAAAGAAACCCAGCATCCTCCTCACAAAACAATCCAAAAAGGAACCTATTTTACCACGCAGATCATTTTGGTCTACTTAGATTGGTTAAGTCACCTGTTAGGTTAGTTCATACCTAAAATGGTTTTTAGTAGAACATGCTTTTTTTTGGAAAGCACACAGAGATAAAGCACTTTTTACTTTCAAAGCTCTATGACAATGATGCTCGCGCAGCATCCCTGTGAGGTAGGCAAAAATTAGCTGTTTTCTGAGACAGAGAAGTTCAAGGACTTCCTCAAAGCCATGGTGAACAAGGAGTTATTTATTGTTGATATCCTTAAGAATCTGGAATGATACTGTTTTCCACAGACAGGCAACTGGAGACAACCAGCATCTGCTAGTAAGGAATTACTGAATTTTCATTTCATTCTTGCTACGAAAATGCTTTGAATCCCCCCCCCCACACCTTGACAAGTGTTCCCCAAGCATAGGCGTGGACGAGGGAGCTCTCCCTTCATCTCTGTAACAACAGGCACTGGTCCTTTCCATCCGTCAGCAGACATCCTACACAGGGGGCTTTCCCTGCTAGGAAAGGGCAGCCTAGATACAACTAGAGTTCCACACACCTTCCACCAGTGACCACAGCCTAGAGCCTTCCACCATTCCAGTTATCAAAGACATGAGCCAAGTATTAGTTACTTTAAGGAATTTAGCTTGAGCACTGTCCTTTATGTAAGAGGAGTAGCAAAAAAACAGATAACTACCCCTTAATTTAGACTGATAGCTCTATAAAAGCAAGCTCTTGTAAGATAAAGCACACAGCTGCTACAAAGGGTAGCAACAAAGCCATGCTGGGATTAACCTAATAAACCCAGATATCCCCAATTGCTAGGTGAACAGATTCACCCAGAATATCCCTGGAAAAGCTTTTGCTTTGCAGACAAGTGAAGTGGGTCTCAGAGCCAGGCTCTTCTTTATTCCACAGGCCCACAAAGAAGTATCAGGAGATAGAGTGTTGGGTATGTCCATATTGAACCGTTCCCCAAACCTTCTGGATATCTCCCTCCAGCTGAGCTGAAGTTTTGCATTTTCTCCTCTCTTTCTCATCTAAACAAGTATTTTGCTACAGAAAGCTGCAGACAGCTGAAGTCCATCTCTTGTCTCGTGCCTAGTCAGATTAGAGAGCTCATTTGCCCCATTTTAATCAAAGATGAAACTATGGCTGATAAAATAGGCCTGGAGAGAAGCCTTCCCATTGACAAGAGCTCAGCTGTAAAGCAGGAGACCACCAGCTGGGTGGCACTGGATACAGGAAGCCCTAAACCCAGGCACTTCCACAGCTATACCATGTAACCCTGCACCATCAGCTCAGCTTTACTGCAGCCAGTACAATCTGCTGATAGAACACCCGGCACTCTCAGAGGAACACCCCATGGGTGTGACTTTGCTACAACAGAGGCACAGTAACACCAGGCTAATTTATTGCTAGTTTATTGCTCACGTTGAAAGCCCTTCACATGGTGGTGAACACACTCCCACTTGGTTCAAAAGCAAGGTTGTGCTCCAGGCACCAACAGCTCCAGTTCAACACCAGCATCAACTCCTCTAAAGCTTTCCATAACTGCTGTGAACAAGCTTTCCACCAAAACCCTGCACACAGGAAACAAATACTTTGTCTTCAGAGCAGAGGAGAAGTCAGTTGCCACTGAGCAACATGGTATGGATCTGACTCATCTCTTTCATCACATTTTTTCCCCAGTTGTGTTTGGCATGTTTTTCACACTGCTAGGTAACTGCTGAAACAATCAGTGCTCCAAACAGCCACGTGAATATCAAGGGGCAAGATGTGCAGGAGAAAACAAAACAACACCACAAGGTGTAAGGGGGATGGAGGGGAGTGGAAGAGGTGGGGAACTTCAGAGCTAACTTAACATTTACAGGGGATTCAGTCACACAAACTCTGGACTCTATTAGGAAAAATCTTGCTAACAAAATTGGTTTCTTTCTGTTTCCAGTCTTAATTTTTATGCAGGGCCCAATGCAATAATCCTGAATTCTTTTTTTCTAACTCTGTATCTTCCTGCTTTGCTCAACTGGGCTTCTTTTTGGGCTTCTTATAAGACATTTGACTATAATACTCCAGGTTTCTAAGTAAACAGAGTGACAATTGAAAAAAATAGGGGCTTTTTTTCAAACTAAGAACTGGTTCTTCCATCCATGTATCCATTAATCCATATCCAGCAAGAGAAATCTGGCACTCTGCCTGTTGGCTCCCCCTTAACTCCAAGACTGTCACTTCAGAGAGTAAATTCTAAGCAAATGCACAAATAGAAACCACTTGTTTTTCTGTGCATTGAAGGCTTTGCAGTTGCATGATTTGCATTTACAGCTTCAGCTTGTGTAGCAGAATATAAATTTACTGGGTTTGGCTTAGAAGTTTCTGCAGTGGGTTATTCATGCTCCATTTTGGCACCAATATCCCACAGAGATTACACAACGTGGAAAATTCCAGACGAGAGGGACCAAGCAGAAGCAACAGTTAATGAATTAGTATCTAGTGAACTTCAGGGGGCTTGGAAAAAAAAAGCTCAGAATTTGGCCAGGACAAAAAAAAAAAAAAACCAACCCAAACCAAAAGAACACAAAAAATGGAACATACAACAGATGAAGATGAACTATGCTCACAAGGGAGTGAAATTATAGCACCTACATCGTTGTGATGCTAAACATTTGGCAGTGTTTTCCGTTGACCACAAAGGAGCCACGGGACCCCTTGACCACTGTAAGAAATGGTGTCCTAAGAGCAATCACTGTGCCTGTGACGGGGACAGAGAGTTTGGATTTGAGGCTCAATCTTACTTTCATTGTCAGTGAAAGAATTCAGTGGCAGAAGGATGAGGTTCTTGAAACGTTTCCTTGGCGTCCGGTCGCCTCGCTGCCCTGAAGCAAAGCTGCACAGCTCACCCCTGCCGAAGAACCAACAAATCACTTTTCCAAGGGCTGTTGTAGGAGCCGACCGAGCCCAGCCAGCACAAGGTTCACAGACAATCAACAGCTCAGGATGGTCTCTCCATTCGTCCCACTGCCCATGGCGGGTCAGCCGGCCACATCATCCCCTTTGACTACTGAATTAGGAGGCCTGCCTCTCCAGCCCTCGCTACAGCTTGGGCAGAGCCCCGGGCGGTGCCAGCGTGATCCCAAACACGTAGAAAAGCCCCAAGAGGAGATTGAGCTTAGCTGTCCGCTGAGGAATTTTGTTGAAGCTCTGACTCCGAAACTGCCTCTCCAGGGAGAAAGCCATGGGGATGGTGAGCAGAGGCAAGGCCATGCTGATGGTGTAGCGTGTGGCCAGCACACAGAAGATCAGGTAGGGCAAGAAGAGCAGCACGGTGTAGAGGACATAGGAGAAGGCGGGGCCGATGAGGATGGCCAGGGTGACAATGCCCGCCTGCCGGTCGGACTCCATGTCTCGGGTGTTGTTGCTGTGCAGGATGGCCTCGGTACTGAGCGCTAGCGGGACGGCGTAGAGCAGCGGCGAGACGGACAGATAACCGACCTGCACAGCATGGGCAAACATGACAGCCAGGGGCCCGAAGGTGATCAGGATCACCACGTCTCCGAGAGCAACATATTTAAATCCAATTCCTGCGGCAAGACACAAGAATAAAACGGAGCGTCATCAAACAACTCGAATGGCAGCAGAGAGCGGATAAAAACAGCAGGGCAGCCCTTCCCTTTCCCTCCAGAAGTACTGTGACAGGATCGAGGCACACGTAGCTACGGCCAAGAAGGGTGTTCTCTCTTTTTTCCCCCCAAAGATAACAAAGGAAATGCAGCTGCTGAATTTCTCCGGTCAACCGGTGTAAGAAAAACTAAGGGCCAGGTTCCAATTCCCATCTTCACGTCTAGAAGTGCCTATTTCTGCAGAAATCCATGGAAGCGAGGCACTCTTTAGTGTGATCATGCATGCTAGAACCTGATCGTGAATAAATGTGTAAAATGCTCAGAACAAAATGCAAAAAACAAGATCTTTTCAAGGAAATGAACATAACTGTTTGACAGTTTGAAACAGAGTTTTTCTTTTCCTAGTAATTATGTTTGTATCTAGCCAATAAAGGAAGACAATAAAAATATCCTCTCATTAAGAACAAACTCAAACCCTTCTACGTTCACAATGAAACTCCATCTACAGAATAACAAAACATTCCAAAACAAAGGAAGAGATTCCACCACTGGAAAAGAACCTACGCAGGGAGCTCTACGGCTGAGGGAGATGCACATCACTGGAAGTTTCAGCAAGAGTTCTGACAAGCACCTACAGCCAGATACATAAATATCAGTGTCTCAACACCAGTTTCCAACTGAACAACTTTAGTATGCCTCTTCGATGGCAAAAAATACAAGTTGAAGTGCCAGTACTGCAGGAAATACCACCAAATATTTTTAATAGTGATTAACGAGATAGACCATTTGTGTGTTTCAGAAACCCTTAACAAGTCAGCTGATTCTGTCGCAGTCACACTCAGATTCACAGCAAACAGAATCCAGAGCTTACCTCCAGTATAAAGGAAGGAGCTGGAAAGTCCTCCAAAGTAAATCAGGGCCAGATGCTCCAGCTTGAGCGTCGAGACGGCGTAGAGCCCAGCGGCACAGATACAGCCCACGGTGTAGAGGAAGACTCCAAACCGGACTACGTCCTGAGGCTGCAAAATCTGGTCCACCAAAGTCCTGTCATCGCTCTTCTTGTGATCGATGCCTTTGGAGAAGTCGTAGTAAGTGTTCACCAAGTTGCCGGCTCCGTGCACAGCCAGGACGGTGACGGCGCTTCCCACCAGCAGCCGCGGGTCCAAGGCTCCCTCGGCCCGGTAGGCCAGGGCGCTGCCGAGGGCCACGGGGGTGAGGGAGGCGCTGAAGCTCCAAGGTCTGAGCGCCAGCACATAGGCCGCACACTTCTGCCTCCAGGTGCCGGGGGGGAGCCTCTCGGGGCCCGCCAGCGCGGCACCGGCACCGGCGCCGTTCCTCTCGCTCCCCCGCGGGCTCTCGGCGCTGATGTTGATCTTCTGCACCAGCTCTCCCGGCCCCATGCTCTCCCCGCCGGCCCGTCTCACAGCAGCAGCACCTGGAAGGGGAAGCGGCCGCGCGTTAACCCGGCCAGGGCCGCGGGGCCCGGGGGAGGAGGAGGAGGAGAAGGAGGAGACGCCGCCATGCCCCCGCGCGCGCCGCCCTTACCCTCCCGCCCGGAGCCTGCCCCGCGCCCAGCGGCTGTTCCCGGCTCTCCTCACCGCCCCCCGCACCCCCACTGCCTCGCGTAGGGGGTTCCGCGGAAGGTCGCGTACCAGAGCGACCGGCCGCCACCTCCTGCCGTCCCCTGTAAACGTTAAACGCTCCACGTCGTCACGCGTGCCTGCGACGGTGGGGGGGGGACTTGAGGGGCCGTCACTCCGAAGCAGACACCAGCGCTACCGTACGCGGTATTATGGCAACGGAGCGTCTGCAGCCGGGCTCCGCCCTAGCTGGCCTTGGTCCCGTCATGGCCAGCCGGACATATTTCAGCGGCGCACACAGGGCGAGGCCGCGCTACTTCCTCTGCGCGTGCGCACAGAGCGGACGGGCTCGGCGGAAGGGCGGAAGCCAGGCGGCGTCTCGAAGGTGGGACTAACGCCGACTTCTCACCAATCGAGTAGGCTCAGCTTTTTTTGGTTGGTGGGATTTACTGCCACTCACTCCCGACTGGTTTGGTGATTGGCTGGAAAGCGACGGCCTCGCCTCACGGTTCCTCGGCAGAAGGGGCGGAGCTAGGAGCGCTCCTTCCCTCTTCCTCTTTTTCTATTGGTCAGGAGGGGTGCCTATCAAAGTCATTCCGGGATGCTATTGGCCAGCGGCCGTTCGCCGGTCCGGCAGGCTCCGGGGAGGGGAGGGCGCGGGGCCCGGAGCGGGGGAGCCGGCGGCGGAGGCCGGGGCGGAGGCGGAGAGCGGGGTGAGTGCGGCGTGAGTGCGGCTCCGCAGCCTGCCGA
>WTSP01007248.1:179082-197839 GCA_025331215.1 Actenoides lindsayi | reverse complement strand
TTGAGGTCCTGAGAAAGAAAAAGCCATGCTTTTTTTAAATTAACCCCCCCCCCCCCCCGGACCCCCCCGACCTTTTTTTTCTTGGTGTTTTCCCCCCCCCCCCCCCCCCCCCCAAGTTTTTAGCATCTCAGTAGACAGGGTTTGAGAATAGCCTTTTGATTAATCAGAGTTGGGATCTTGGTAAACCAGCCATAGCTACCACGCCTCCAGTATTTTAAGTAACTGACTGAATATTCTATGAGTCTGACTTTGCTATTGTCCTTGAAATAAAGATCTGTGATTATACACCGTAAATATGTTTGACCAAAAAAATGTGTGTTTTACATTTTTTTTCCATTTAGCTGAAAGGGGACTTCAGTAAAATGGGGATCTGGTCAATATATTTGAAGATTTAGAAAGAAGTATTATTTTTCCTGTTCATAATTGATGAAGCAGATATTACCTGAAAGAAAGCTGGAAAAATCTTTCAATTATTGTTAAATCTGAAGAGAAACAAAAATGCAGTGCACATACACTTGAAACTTGAGTGACAATTTGTACTTCCCACTGGCATGGCGCCTTGAGTTCTGCATGAACAATGATTGATTGTATTTTAGGTTCTAGTTAATTACTCTCAACTTACGATGTGTAGGTACAGTATGGAGGATTTAAACTGGAGATTGGAAGGTAAGCAGCTCATGACATCTATGCTTAAATTTCTCAGGGCTTTGAGTTAGAACAGGAATGTTTGTGTTTCACTAGTATGGGCTTTTTTTTTTCTGACAAGTGTTTGCCACATTTTGCTGTTCTGAAAGTAAGGATAGATGGGCCTAAGTCAGGTGGTTTAGCTAACAGTACATTGGTCATGATATTTATGGTTCATCTGCTGGCTTACCTCTTAAGACACATCATTATTTTACTTCTTAAAGAGTCATTCTAAAATGTTGCAGAGACACCCTAAACTCTTCTTTCATCATCTTCACTTTGAAGTAGATACTTGTAAACTATGTTTTATTTTCTCTAGTAATCATTTGCAGCAATACTTAGTGCTTTCAAAATATGCTTTTAATGTGTCAGTTTTGCTACAACACCTTTTGATTCACTTTGCAGCTGTGTTTACTGAATCCTTCAGTGACCAAGAAATGTTGGCTTCAGTATTAATTGTGTTACTGAGTATTACCCTGCATGCTTAGTGGTATCTCAAGCATAACTTCAGTATATCATGCAGTCGGCTGGACTTCTTGTACTAATGGAAAATACATTGAAGTTATGGCATGCTTCAGATCCTCCAGTCACAAGAGACACCGCATTCACAATCTGAAAATTAATATCCAGTCCTCATACCTTATTTATAACACTATGTTCAGGTATTTATACTTAATAATTTTTGCTAGTGTAAACACCATTAGAATTGATTTGGTAGGACACGACGTTCCCATTACCTTTCCTATGATAAAAATACTTCTAGGATTTGTAAAATACCCTACAAGTTGAATGGCTGAGTGTGCCATCTGTACTCAGCTGATCTGCTTGGTGAGTAGGAATGGAAAATCTGAAATGTTTGGGTTTCTTCCTTTTCTTACTGAAATATCAAAACCAGCTGGATTGAATCACTCATTTTTAGCAGTCATTAAAATAAGTTTGTGAGAGGAATTGTGCTGAATTAAGGGAACACAATTAGCGGCTGTTTAATACCTCAGAACTTAATGCTCCATTAGAAAAGCAAGTGGAAAATGTGTGTCCCATGACATATATGTGTTTAAAAGGGGTAATCCAAATCATCTACAGTGATTTCCCCCTTCCCTATTTATTCCATAAGTGCCTTTTATGCTTTTGTGGTGGTTGTATTTGTTCCTATAATGAAAGAGTGACTGTAGTTCAGTAATATGAAATTATCTGATAGACTCTGCCTCTCAGAGAAATTATATGACCAGCTCTTTAAAAACAAAACTGAGTAAATGTTTATCTTGAAACTAATTATTGATTCTCCAGATCGCTTTTTTTTTTGCCAGGGAATCAAGGCTGCATCCCATGGGGCACAAACCTTAACACTAAAAAAAGTTATAGACTTGAAATCGGTGGGGGTGATTGAGGACATGAACTATTCAGAAAGGGAATAATATATGCAGAATCACAAGGAGGAAAAAGGAGATAAGTGCAGAAAGCAAAGAAGATTGAAGGTCAGACTGATCATGCTTTCAGAGTATGTAAAGAAGATGATATTAGTGGCAGAGACTTGAACTTTTCTGGAGACATAAGATTTAAAAGCCTTAAATGAAACATCAGCTCTTCCCTCTACACTGAGATCATGGAAATCCTTCTCATAGATACGCATAATGTCATCAAGAAAGGAGAGATTTAGATATCAACAGCTGTAACTTTAAGGGAACCTTTTAACTTACTTTTTAAAGACACATTGGGGTTATCTTAGACCACAGGCATTTTTAATCAAAAAGAAGAGATTCAGGCAGATGTTGATCCTAGCGAACTGCCCAGCCTTGGCCCTCTTCCTTTCCATAATGGGATCAACTGCTGATACTTCATGTTAATGCAGTCCACAACATGTTCCCATGTTTGTCACAGCTGCCATGAGATGGAGACTTTTAGGATGTTTGCTTTTGTTGTTGCTTGAGGAAAAATTTTTTGGCTTTAAGCAATGTGTTCAATGCCTTTTGATCAAAAAGCATGCTTGCTATATTTTGGGGTTGCTTTAGCCATTTTAGCTCTTGCTGCATCCTGCTTAGCTTAAGCTTTTTTGGTTATTAATAGTAATGGTGTCAACCTGAGGTCGTTTTTCAGCCACATAATGCTAACCACATTTTTTAAGATGCAAAATAAGGCCTTTAGGGGTGGTTTAGAGATATTTGTTGGGCTGGGGACAGCGTGTGAACAGAATGATTCCCATTGAATTTAATGTGCTTAGTCTAAAGGAACTCACAAGAATGTGTCCACTGTCATTTCTTCTAAAAAGAAAAAAAACGGCAAATCATTGTCACCATGGGGGTATGATGGATGGGAGGTTTCTTCATAAATATCATCAGCTGTTTATCGCACACAGCCATCTGTGGGAGAATCTGCCTTGCATATGCGTGCAAGCCTACAGTGGTTGGTTGTTAAATGGTCAGAAATGATCCACAGTAACTCTACAGATTTTCCTTTTAAAAGAGAATGACGATGACTACTCAAGTCACCAGGAAGTGGTAAATATTCTCTAGAGATGGAATTTTTTTATGTGGTCATGGAAAATAAAAAAAAAAAAACCCACCCAAATTTCAGGAAATATTTCTTTGAGTACATTTATTCTCAGGTTGAGAAAAGCCTGTTGCGTGGAAATTGCTTAATGTCTGAACACACCCTACCTAGCTCGTTTGTAAATAAATGAAAGGCATATGGGAAGCTTTGGTTACATGTGAAGGCTCATCCCAAGTGAGATTTTTAACATTACTAAACAATCAGCTTGATTAGGTGTTAAAATTATTGACAAATTATGAGTGTTTTGTGGTTGTCATGACGTTTGCTTTCAATGATAAAGCTATTTTGTTATGGAATTATTGCTGTTTCTTTTGAGGACTAGCCTGCCTCCTCCTCAACTGCTCAGCTTACACTAGCACCTTCTGCTGCTGTCTGAGCATCCTATTGACATGTTTTTCAACTCCAGTAAATCTGATATCTAGACTCTAATTTGTGTTGCTGTGATCCTTAGTCTAAATAGTTTTGGGGAAATATCACACGAATTTCTGTTTGACTGTTGAAAGGAAGGAGGAAGGTATACTTCTTTCTCTACAAATTAATCAGTAGTATTTTTCATTAGGGTGATATCTATGATGAGGAGTAGTAAATGAAAAGTGCTAAGATATGATGTTTATAATCCATTCTATAGCAAAAATATAATCATGTAACTGCATGGAAAATTATCTAATGAAATCATCCATTCAGTCCTCATCTTTGAAGTCCTGGACCAAGAAGCTGGATATTAGTTGCATGTCAATGGGCTGTATAAAAATAAAGCTTCCTTGGAAAGAAACAACTAATTGTACTTTAACAGGAATAAATTTAAATGCATTGTCTCCATTGTATTTATTTTCACCTTAAAGGATAAATAATCTTTCTCATAATTTTAAAAGCTTTGAATTAACAGAGGGACAGAAAATAAATGCACAAAAGGCAGCTTCCTGACAGTCTTGTCAATACACATGTTTGGAACTGACAACATGAGAAATTATGATATCAAGCTAAAAAATGGGAATCCTCAGGGCTCTAACACATGAAAAAATGAGATGAAGATGATAACAACTCTGGCATAGAGATGTGATCTATGAATCTTCCTAACCATTATAGAATAACTGTCGACTGCCACATGTATGGCACTTGTTGTTTTTATATTTTAAAAAGTTATAATTTTTTGAGCAGTAGGGGAGAGAAGAATTGGTATCCTTTTCCTAATGCTAGTACCTTAAAAAATGAGCACATAGGTAGAAGGAAAAAAATCATTTCACACATTTAATAGAAATCTGTAGTCAATTTTAACTTGCATAATACTGTAAAGCACAAGGTAATAATTTAATGAGCTTTTTACAACCATATGTACAACCATGTACTCTAGAATGGTATGCAGATTGTAGAAAGGAACTTACTTCAGTTTGGAATTAAGAAACAAATTAAAATGCACAATGAGAAGAAAATTTGCTATTAGAGAAATGAAAAAATGTAACTACTTACACTTCATGGCTGAAATACGCTGGCTCAAGGGATTTTAAGTGAGGACATAAACAGATATGACTCTGTTTGTTTGAAAAACTGGACCGTGTGATCTGTATTTGTTTTTGGTTTTGCCTTTAGGACTTGAATTTCTGCTCATCTGCTTCACATGACAAAGTTTCAGAAAACCAGAGAGAGCCTGCTGGGTGTCCCAGCAATATGGAGTTGAGGATACAATGCTGATTCGTCTGGTTTCAACTCCCTACAGGTAATGCTGCAGCTTACAACAGTTTTGGAATTGAAATTCATGAGAGTGGTCAAATCAGGATCACTGCTGTGCCTTTTTGGTGGGATTTGAAGAGTGCAGTGTGAAGAGTAATGATAGGTTTACAATGTCTTTGCTCTTTGACCTTTTCTAAAGGAAAGGCCGGGCCCAGGATTTGACTTTCTTAGAGAGAAGGGAGTCCAGGCATCCTGTGAAAATCTGAGGGAGAAAGTGACATTGGGCTTGAGGCATTCTTGTCTGTAACCCAATCCCCGTGAAACTGGGCAGTCCTAGCTTGACGTGTGTTCTGTGTTTTCCTCCTAGACTTAGCAAGCTCCTTACAAGTATCTGTCCATCCATGATACTTATAAATGACTATAAGCAATGTGCTGGTTTCAGCTCTAGTATTAACTGTTGAATGAATGAACGAACTTGAATGAAGGTCTTCCTTAAGTCATCTCCCTTGTGTTAGAAATTCATAGAGAAGATGAGTGCGGAGCTTGTGTGTCCTTTCCCAGGTCTATGAATGTATCAGGTGTGTGAGGGAAGGCTTTGGGGCAGTGCAATGCCTCAGATACCAGCTGGGGAGGCTTCAGTGATACAGGATATATCAGTGCCAGTGATGAATTCCTGAGGTCTTTTTCATTTGTTAAAAAGCATGACAGCAGCATATCTGATGAGATACATTCATGGAACTTGGTGGTTCTCGTGCATTTCTGTGTACACAGTGTGTTTGTGTGTGGTGTTTGGGGTATTAGTGCTAGTTTTTCCCATTACCATATCCAGGTGAGCTGCAAGTGTTCTCTCATAGCCCCTGCATCTTAACATTTCTGTATCACCTTCTGTTCTTAAGAAGCATAAAATGTGTTACCAATTAGAGAGGATTTTTTCCTGGTGGGATCAAATGCAGATATTTCTAGGGTGCCAAAATGCATCTGGGAGAAAGAAATACTTCATCTACTATTAGAATTTCATCTACACGTTAAGAAATTAATATACTGTAAGAACTCCTAGCAAAATTCTAGGAATTAAATTTCAGCCTTTAACTGCAGCAGTCATTGTGCAGCTGCTGACTGAAAACAAAAGCAAAAGCATTATGACAGTGGATGAGAAGGTGGCCTTCTCTGTCATCTGTAGGTAAAGAATGCAATAAATAGTAAAAGAAATAAAAACCACACTACGGGTTTGGAGGTATGTTACCATGTACAGTAGGATACCTCAGGTTTAGAATTGCATCATACACATACTGTGGAGCATTAATTAAGCAATTGTTCAGAGGAGGGTTTTAATGAGTATGGTACTTAATACTTCTTGAAGTATTGTTCTGTAATTTGTATGTTATCACACTTAGAAATTCGTGTGGTCTCAGTACAGTCAGCATCAAAAATTGATCATTGCTGAACCTGGGCCTTCAAATACATGAAAAAACCCAAATTGGTAATGTTTGTCTCATGGCAACAGTTGTTCAGCACAGTGACAGAAGATAGAGAGGTCTGAAGAAATTTGTTTCAGAAAACATAGGGCATTCCAATGTACACATTTTTGGTATTCCATTTCTCCTCAGTGTCCTCCACCTCTAAAAATTGTGTAGACATAAACATTTCTTAAAAATATTCCAAATTAAGCTGCATCATATCACTTGTATTGGTCGTCTTCTTAAGGACTGAATTTGTGTACTTACTACTTCTGTTAGCTGTCGGACATTGCTCGTTCTTCTGTCCTCCTCATATTTTGCCAGTATTGAACAGCGTCCTGAAAGGACAGTATTCCATGTTAATAGAAGTGTTTGTTATCATCTTGCTTGAGATATTTTGAACATGGCATAAGAATGGTTACTATTGGTTTGCTTTCTCATTTTACTATCTTCTTATTTTTATCCTTAACCTTACATTTAGCTTTTAAAGTAATATTTTCCGTTCCTCATATTTATTTTCTTGTTTGTGGATTTTAATGAAAACCTGTTCTGCTTTGATGAAGCAGACATTGGTATGCTTTTTTTCTTTTTTTTTGTGTGTAACAGTCTAATCTTGCTCAGTAAGCTTTTCAACATTCTTATCTTCGTGCTCACTATGGGGAGTGAGAAGGTGCAGAGAAAAATAGGCAAACAGTGAAATGAACTGGAAGTGGAAAACAGCTATTTGAAGGTGCAGCTTGGGCATAGTACTTGGAGTTCAGGTGGAATTCCTGGTGTGAGTAACCCTGTACTAGCCACTGAAGTCTACCATGGTACTACGCCTAGAAACAGTGGTATGTCATTCTCAAGGCATCTGGAAACATTAATATGCTAAATATTGATATATGAACATTGCTGGCTGTAGTTTCATAGCTCAATGCTTGCTTATCAGGGAGATCTAATAGTTTCTCATGGAGCTGGATGTGGATTAGGTTTCTTTCTCTGTATGCCTGGAGAGGTTGTTAAATAAAAGGTGATGGGGAAATGCTGCACTGTTCTGGCTGTGTCTCTGTGCTGTGAATCTATCCATAACTTTATAAGGACTTCCATTACCGTGGTATCTGCATTGTTTATGTAGTTGTTCTTATATCAACCCTATCCTGTTGTGCTAAGGTTTTTGTCATGGTTTTTTTTTAGGTGTGAACAGAGACATTAAGAGGGGGGACAGTGATTTGTCACTGACTGCATGTACAGCCTCTGCTGGAACAAATTTTCCACAAGCTCCAGGCTGTGGGGACTTCCCAGAAAGCTGATTACTTCTCTTGAATGACCATATTTCCAATTGCAGTGCTGTCAGCTTCTCATTCTGCTCTGTTCATAGTATAAATAACACTACAAATGCGGAATATTTTAAAAGATGGCTCCTCTTGTTGAGCTCTATTCCCATGAATAATACTGATGGCTATTGAGACAAGTCAACCCTTTCAGTTCTTTTCTGGTCTTGCGTGGCATATATCCTGGGTTCTTCTTTCCCTGGATTTTTCTTTCATCTATATTTCTTTTTCTGAAATAGTAATCATTTGATCTTTCCATAGCTTGTAGGTTACTTCAAATTTAACAGGAAAATTATGAATATTTTTATGAGTGATTGTCTTAAAATAATGTTCTCCTCACCATTAAAAAGGCTAACAGAGGTTTGTGTTAGTGTATTTATCTGTCTTAATACAGCTCCTGTGCTCATTTTGTTTGCAAGTGTTACTAATGTCAATTAGAGAATATATTCAAAGTGAACCTGATTTTCCAGTGGCTGCATAATAAATGGACATATGCTAAACATAATTACATATTTCAATGAATTAAATGCAAGAATGATTGGAGATATTTCAGCAATGCTCTGTGAAGAGCTATGGTAACTACATCAACTGCTTCAGATTTAATTGTAATGTTAAAGGCATAGGTGTTTATATCATAATAATTTAATCTGTTTTAGGAAGAATTTGCAAAAACAGAGTAATCATACGCTTTCTATTACCACCATTATTTATATATATATATATAAAAATAATTGTGCAGCAGCAGAGCTGGGCTCTTATGGTAAGTGGAGTGGTTCCAATAAGATATCATTTCTATTTATAAAGAACTTATTTTCTGGAGGTATAATATGTTTGTTATAGAATGAATCAGATTTTTAGACCTTCACATATGCAAAATACCCTAGGAGCATTTATTAAAATAATACAGGGGAAGCTGTTCACAGAAGAAAAGCTCTATCTGACAAACAAGTATTGCCAAATACTCCTTGTATGAAGTTAGTGCTTTCAAAATGAAAAATACAGAGGGAAGGGTTTACTGAGTTTCCTGAATTAGCCAGGTGTAGGACCTGAATAGCCCTAGAAGCACTCCTCTAATTTTTTTCTGTCCTTTTCAGCATGGATTGGGCTGGAAAGGCTGATGTTTAGAAATGGTACGAAGCAGGTGGCTGCAGTGAGGAAACCCCTGGACAGTGTGAGCGGCTTGTACATCTGGGTGATGAGGTTGTCACAATGTAGAGAAGAATTTGAGCTTCAGGCTGTGTAAGATATGCTAGCGTTCTGAATAGAGGTACTATAAACCAAATCCAGCCAATAGCTGGGAAAGGTATTTTAAAAATGCCCTTTTTTATGTACATGATGTACACTTCATGTGCAAATAGACTTAGGAAGTAGATGTTGCCGCTGCTTCTACTTCTTAAAATAGGCTTCCATAACTTTTCTTAATTTGATTAAAAAATAGAAATCAAAACAAACGCCAATTTGACATTAATTCTCAATTTCAGTAGTGTGCTACTAAGCCATAAAATCAGCAAAAGGAGCTTTGTTTCTGTGTTCTTGGGGTTTTTTGTTGATTTTTTTTTTTCCTTTTAAAAACCTATTCAAGGTCATGGTTTGAATAGAAAAGTAATTGAATTTTGAGGCACCATATGTTGTGGGATGCTTATGACATCCCTAATGAACGTTACAGGGTACTACTTCTTCCAAAAATATTGACATTAGCGTTGAAATGACTGTTGACATGAAAACTTTCATAAAGAGAAACATCTTGAAGTCCATCTTCTCTGATTTTATTTTTTTTTTCTTTTTTTTTTTTTCTTTCTTCTGCCCATCATGATTAGATGCCCCCTCCTGAAATGGAAATGGCTTGCTTTCTTGCAGCTTACCTCCAGCATGTCACAATCACTCACTAGGCTTTACTATCCTCTCACAATACCTTCTGATTCAGTGACAAGTCCTAGACTATAAAAGCAACTAGATTCCATTGCTGCATGTCTCTTGTTAGTCATTTCACAATATTTATGGAGCTGCTTGCAGAGAACATGATTCCTGTGCTCTGTTTTGTAAATCAAATAAAGGTAAATTCTATTAAGAGAATATATATATTTTAAGGCTGTAAAGTTTGGGGAAGTTTTTGCTTTGTGTTTGTTTCTTTTGCTGTTTCTGGCTTTGAGAAGCATGAAGGTGATATTGGATGTATTTCCTTCTTGTTGTCTACGTAACATTCTTCAAAGTTCAGGAACCTTGGTATCATTTTCATGGGACATATTTGTCCTTTAAATGCACCAAACAAGCAGCTCTCTTATTAAGTTGTGAAAATTTATTATGAAACTGCAAATAATAAACATGAGGAAAAAGAACTTTGTATTATTTTCCTGAGATGTTGAAATGGAAGACGTAGTAAAACATCAAAAAAATTCACAGTAGTCATGCAAACAAATGTCACAAGAAAGCAAACTGTTATAGTCTAAACAACCTAACTGCATTCCTGCTCTGAGATAGTTGTTTCCTTTCGCATCAGTTTAATGTGGGTAGCAAGATCACAGTCCTTTCCGATTCACAGAGCACCATCTAGTAGATGTAAACAGAGCACAAACAGGTTTGTTATTGCTGAGTACAGTTTATTGACACTTGAACTAGGCTCCAGATTTCCATGCTTTTTGTTTACATGGTTACGAGCACTGCTTGTGAATGAATATCATACATCAAAACAGAGTATGTAGTCTCTACCCTTGCAGAAACCCTTCTCTGTTGGAAACTGAGATTGATATGTGGATATAAACACTCTGACAGAGGTAAGGAAGGCCAAGCTGACTTGCTTGACCCCAATACCTGTTTTAGGTGTGGGCAGTAGGACAGGCTGGTAGCAGCTAGCCTGCATGTTTTTGTTCTGTGATCTGGCTGATACTGAAACGTGTGAAAACTAGCCTGGCTGTATTGAGGCGTGGAAGCAAAAGGCACGCTGTGTTCCTCGTGTTGCACTTGGTGTGATCTCTGTTGTTCTTGCTTCATTCGTAGTGTAGCAATATGGTGAATCACAACAGCATCTCCATGCATCAGCTTTTTGATGTGTTTCTGAGGGCCGTGCAGTCAGGCTGCTGGGGACTTGCTTCCTTCCAGGCTCGCAGCCTCAGGCACTGGTTTGTGCAGATGAGCCTCCTGTGACATGTAGCTCATACGAAAGCATAACAATCCCGAATGCCCGTCACGGGGGTTGGCTGGTAGCTAGCTGTGTAACAATATCAATTGTTGCTTGGAGAATTGAGTTTGCAATTTGCCCTTAGTGTGAGGGTAGCCACTATTTGCATGTGCAGTGGAAATCCAGGCAGTGCTGTAAATGCTTTACGAGCCAGCCTCTCTTATCTAGTTCAGATTTGGGGTTTTTTTTATTTTATTTTTAAAGATAGGGCTAGTTACCCTTTAAACAGAGGATGAGAAAACAGGGCTCTGAATGATTGGCGGGAAAATATATTCCTGGCCTGGGAGCAATTACCTTGCTGTGTGTGGAAAGTACATGGGAATAGAAGAATCTGAAAGACACACTAATAAACTAAAGAGCTGGCTGAGCTGCCAGAGCAGAAGCGACACAGGGGAGGAAGGAGGCAGGTGGGCTGCGAGCTGAAAGCCAGGGCTGTACATCCGCAGTGAAGCTGTATCCCAAATGCAACTGAAACCTTCACTCATTGCCTCCCTGGCACAGTCTAATGAAAAAAACAGAGACAAAGTTGAATGATGAGTCTTCAGTAGAAAACCTGTTCATTTGAAGACTAGGTGCATTTCACTTACTTTAGTTTTTGTTTTGTTTTGTTTTTTTTAATAATTATTTTGTCTCTCTCAGCCTGCCAAAAGGCACAGCTGCCTTAACACTTCAGACCATTTACAGTCCCTACAGAAATCTTACCTAGGATAACAGCTATGTTGTCTGGCATTTCCTATGCTTACAGCAAAGTATATCACCTATGAAGATGTTATCTCTGTTTTAAGACAAGAGACGTGGAAGTAAGTGGGGGAAGAGTCAATTTCCAAAATTGGAAGACGGGAATTATTCCATCCCTGCTTCATCATTTGTCATCTAAATTATGCTTAGATTTATTAAGACAAAAATAGAGCCAGAGTCCTGTTGGTCTGTAGCTTGTGCTAGATTATTTAAGATCTCATAAGCTGTTTGCTTTAATTAGCTCACATGCTTTAAGGAGAGGCCACATAGAACAATCTGTCTCGCCAGTGCTTACGGTATGGCAGAGTTTCAGTGATTTAGTTTTCAACACAAGTGTTTCAGCTGGCCATCTGTGTTGGAGGAATGCAGACGGCATTTGGGTGAAATGTTTGTCAATGGAGTTCCATTTCTGTAAACTTTTCTGCAACTCATAGAACACAGATATAAATAAACGTTTAATGAACGAGGCCTCCAGTATGGCAAAGCTTTGGCAGGAATGTCTGAAAATGTCACTATTATTCGTATTGCTGTCAAATTTTAAATTATGCGTGAAAGGAGGCAGAAAGCTGTGAAATCAGCTTGCTGCTGTATTACTGTGTCATTAAAGGAAAAATTCAGGACAGAGGAAAAAGATCGATCTGTTTCCCCTCGTGATTCTCCCAAATTCTGTTTTCTGCAGTTATGCTTACGACTTTGTTGTCTTAACATACCTGCGTTAGAATTTTATCTCAGATTTGAATATTAATATGGTGTTTCCTCATGTCAACATGCTTCCACTTTACCATGTGTAGTTTACAATCCCTTATTCATCATGTAAGTTAAACCTGCCAGTTATCCAAGAGTCTGTTAGGCTTGAAGTCCGCAGTGCTAGTGCTAGAAGGGGTGGCTTTCCCTATTAAATGGTGAACTGATTTAAAAAAAAAAAAACTTGAAAGAATTTTGTGCAGATACATAACATAAATGGTACCCCCTTGTTCTTTTGATCTTTTTGTGAACATGCTGATGATGAATTTACTGGTGCTGTTGGTAGAAC
Organism: Actenoides lindsayi; assembly: GCA_025331215.1. NCBI lineage: Eukaryota > Metazoa > Chordata > Aves > Coraciiformes > Alcedinidae > Actenoides > Actenoides lindsayi. The sequence continues at coordinate 185,224 of WTSP01007248.1, read as the reverse complement.
TTCATGCTTGGTGCCTTCCATTATGTACAATTTTGGGGGGGGCAGGGGAAACAAAAAAAAATTTTTTTTTATAGTTTTCCCAGTACTAATTTTTGTCTCTTCCTGGGGATGCAATCATTGCACAATCAGGTGTCACAAATTTCCTGTGTGTTTTGGGGTTTTTCTGGGGTTTTTTTGTCAGTTAATCTTTCTGTGCAGTTCCTGGCTCCTCTGTCCTCTCCTTTTTGTCCTCTTTCCACTATCTCATAGCTTAGCATGCCAACAAACTTCAGTGTAAAGGATTTTATTCAACTTAAACTTTGTGACTGCAGCCAAAGGACCCTGAGCCAAAGCAGAGATTTAAAAAAACTTTACTTTTGACTCAAAACTTGCTTATTGAGCTGAATTTCTCAGCTGATTTTTACTTTTATTATTATTTTATTATTTTCCCTGGAGAAACACCACTGAGGTGGAACAAAAATAGCAGGAATAAACCTTGAACCATCCGAGAGTGTGTAGTGTTCTGAATCCTGGCACTGGTGAGAAGTTCGGAACTAAGACTGTCAGCAACCCATTATATATGCCCTTATAGGACAATGCCGCTGCACGTGAGTCAGGGTGCAACCATCATATTTACAATGGCTCACAATTAAGTTGTCCTTCGTGATTTGTGTTTTGATTTCCCTCTCTTTCCCTCAGCTAATCCCACCATTTGTGTAAGGATGAGGTCTGCTTTTCCCTCAGGACACTAGCTTTGCATAGGTGAAGTTCCTTTCCGTTCCTTTCCAAGGATCTCTTTGCTAGGTGCTGACTGTCTCCTTGTGCTGGGAATGACCACGCAAGGCTGAAGTTTATAGCCTTAACCTTCCTAGTATTTTGCAGCTGTAACTTTGTTCCTTTTGGATTTATTTTTGACTGTAGCTCTGTCTTTCCTTACAGGGTGAGAGTATCTGTCTAAATTAAGAAACTGTTGGGGTTTTTTTTATTTCTATTCTTAAAATACTTCTTCTAAGGACTTTTTTTTCTTTGCTCTCTTTAATACTAAGGGTTACTTTTCTATCCTTAGAAGACTTGTTGTCCTGTTTTTCATTTTCTGTTCTGAGTATGTGTTTGACACATCTTTAGTTATTAGAATAGAAGCCTGACACTGTGGGAAACAGAAAAATGCTTGCCTGCATTATGTTCCACATTATAAATGGTTCTTGTTCTTTGCTGTGCAAACAGGCTTCCTGAATAATTTTACAGTATGCTGTTGAGAACTGCAGTAAGCCATTTGCTAGTAAATCAGCATTTCTTACAGCAAACTCTCTACGCTTTGTCAGCTGCTATATCTAGGGAATAAAATCTAATAGAAAAAAATCAAAGCAAGGTGCAGTTATGGCTGATCTCCTTGAGAAATTTATGATGTCTTGAGTATAGAAACCACACATCTGAGATTTTTATTTTTTTTTTTGGGTTGTGTCCAATACTAAAGCTTTGAGATGTATAGCAATATATGCAAAACATCTGCCTTTTTGCTGCACTTCTGGTATTTGCAATAAAATATATTGATCGGTTAGGGTGTTCCTTTCAGTTCTTGACTTCTGGGGAAGGTTCAGCTCCTGAAAGCAGCGGCTAAGGAAAGTTTCAGGTTTATTTTCAGATTGTTGATGGAATTTAAGTACTGTTAACACTGAGCACCTTAAAAGAAAAAAATTTGACATCTCCTTCTCTTTTAATATTAAAGATCTGAGGAATATCTTAAATATTTGGAGGGGTTTTATTTGTTTTCTGGTCTAGGCTTTTTGGGCGCGATCATCATATCTTGCTTTCTAGCTTGTCTTTACCAATTAACAGATGTAGCAGCTCTTTCTTTTTATATTACTTGAAATTTTCTAATGTCAGCTGAAATATGTTGATTCCCACAACAGTTAGTATCAAGAGACTTGCCAACTTTTGTGTTTCTACGGTAGCATTGTGATTCTGTGAGGTAAGCCTTTATTGTATTGCCCTTGGAGCTGTTTGTAATTTTGAAAGGGAAGGCCAGTGTTGGAAGCAGCAAGGTGTGAAACCCTCAGAAAACTAAAATGGGGAGAGTTCAAGGCAAGGTCTGTCAGAAGCAGGAAGGATTCTGAAGTATCATCCTAAGGTTTGTGGGGTTCTTTTGTTTTGTTTTGTCTTGTTTTGTGGTTTTGTTTTGTCGTTTCCTTTGTTTTATATCAAATGTTTTGAAAGGTTCTATGGATTGAACATCATTGGATGCTTAGTACTTAAAATGATGTTGTCTGCTGGCAGCCAACTTCTGCCAGACTCCCAGTGTCTCAAGTGCCTGACAAACGAATGTCATATGAACAGCAGTTATTGTTGACATTTCTTAAGGCCAAGATGTGGGGCAGTGTATGGATGCTCAGAGCAAGCAGTGCTAGTCACAAAAACATGAATTCAGGTGATTAAGTTCTTTTGATCTTTGCTGGCCAACTTTTTTTTTTTTTTTTTTTTTAATTGAGGTTCTTGTAAGTGTGAGTTTCTGGATCAGCACAAGGGAGAACAGCCTTGCACACCTTCAAGTGAAATTGTTTTTAGCCTTGCTGGAGGCTGCCAGTGGCTTGATCTCAGGTCTCAGTTGATCAACACCATTTCCATTGTCTCCTCTTCTTTCAGAATATATATTTTGTAGAAAAGTGAGAGGTTGCCACTGGTGAGAAAGGATGTTTTTTGATTTATAGGGTTTGGTTTTATAATATATCTAAGCTTTTAGGCAGATGCTTGAGATATTTGCTTGCTGGTTCAAATTTCAAGGCTGAACTAGAACGGTGGAAGGACAGCTGTGTGTGGTACTATAGATACCATTATGCTGAAGATCTTTGCTTTGTCTCTTCATCCCATAGATCCTATTTAGTTCTTAGTCTCTGTATAGAAATATTTTATCATTTTGATTAAAGGAAAATCTGAGTTTATAAAATTTGGCTATTATACTTTTTTTTTAATACTGCTTGAAACAGGGGCTTTTAGAGTTCTGTAAATTATTTTTTTTTCACGCTTTTTATCATCAAAGGAGATTGATAAGTTTGGTACCCGTTTTGATATTGTATTCTTAACATGATAGCAGAAGATCAAATCCGAGCATTTTGTCCCATTACTAGGTTCTTAGTACCCGTTAGCATGACGACATGGCAACATGATGCTGCCTGTGGTGTTGAACGTTCATCAAGGACCACTGCCAGGTTTATATTCCCTGCCAGGCATCTTATCCCTGTACTGAGCCTTATCACAAGCAAACAATCTCCCTCATAATCTCAATGGTTCAGGGCTGGTATCCAGGCCAAAAATTCAGCTCTTACTGCAAAGTACTGAGTACCGAGCGTTGTGTGCAGCCAGATTCTGGTGTGTGTTGTGGATGGAAAGCACTCAAATTGGAGGGATGATTATGGGCACGTGTTGCCATGCTGTGGAGGCTATGAACACCAGCAGATTGTCTGGGACAGCTGTTTGATACTGAGAATTTATCTTTTTGCTTGAAGCCTCTGTGATAAGGTGGGGCTTTCCTTGCATGCTCAGTGTCTCTTGACACAAAGATCTGTGGCCTGATCTGAAAAACTGGAGCTAGATGTTTAGATTTGAGCGCTGCTGACTTGTGAGGGGTGTGCAGGCTATTGGATCCTGAGCTTTAATTTGGTCTATTTCTACTGCAGTCTGTTATTAAAACATAAACCTAAACAAATAATGGCAAGATGGAGTTAATTAGTTTACAAAATGGAGTTGGAAATGTTGACAAATACATTTGTGGTGTCCCAGTATGATTTCTATATTTCTCTATTTGCAGAGCTTCTATATTGCTGCCTCACCTAATCCAAAGCACAGTTTGACTCCTTCCTAGGACTAGTCCCTTCTATCGTATCTCTCCCCGCCTTAAATCCCTTCAATCAACTTTTGGTAAATTAGAAAATAGTTTTTATTACTTATTAGAGTTTTGTAATGGAGGTCTGGCTTATCTTCCCTACCTTCTGTCACTGAAAAACCTGGATCAACAACTGCCAGATGCTGTTCCAAAAATATAGATTGAAACATTGTGGACTTTGTGACTCAGTAACTTTACAACATTAACAGTCCCAGGAGAAGCTTCAAAAAGCTCAAATCACCCAAACAAGTAGTGGAAATGATCCCAACACCACAGGTCTAAATGTTACAGATCACTGTAGTGACTCAAAAATACTAAAAGTTTGTGACTTGTGGGTTTTTTGTGGTTGTTTATTGTATTTGGTTTTTCGCCTTTTTTGTTTGTTTCAGCTGCAGCATTTGACAATATTAATCTGCAGTGTAATGCTCACTGTGTGACTTCCGTGGCTGTTGTTTTGTGGATTTTTCAGATCACTGCATAGTGTTAAGCTGGTGTATGGAAAGTCATTTGAAATGCTCTAGAGGAAATAACTCAAGGATCAGGGTACTATATATGTGCTAATAGGATCCTAGGACAGGGTCATCAGCTCAGGACTCTGCTACAAATACAGCATCACTGTGGTCTAGATGAGCTGTGACAACCGCTGCTCTTTGACTAGTGACTTCTCTGCACCTTTCACTGAGGAACTGAATTGCTGACAACTTGAGGTTTGTTACAGGTTCCATCTGCATCTATGTACCTACTTTGAGAGTCCCTTCAATGCCAGCCTGTGCACGTTTCCTCTTTCCTGATAACTTTCCCTTTGTCACAAATGGAGTCGCACAAGCTGCAGTCTTTCCAAGCCACTGTTTGCAATGCAGACTGAAGAACTTCCAGTCTGATGCTACCCACACTGTTCCCTTCAGCCAAAGGTGAAATAGTGTCGTTGTATTAAAGCTAGTTGGCCTGCAACATCTATAACATCTTTACAGTGGCTCAGTTTCCTCACACTTCTTGTAGTGCCTGTTTTTTCCAGTAGGTATAAACAATTCATTGGTCAGGTATAGTGCTTACTAGCTTCATCTTATTTTTCTATGAACTTCAATGTGTTATGGGTTGTGAAGTGGGCAGTAGGATGGAATACCAAGAGGTCTGCCCTCTTTCTAGATTAACAAAAAAAACCCAAACCCAAAATCCCTTCATGTGCAAGAAGGTCAAACACGCACTTTGTGAACTTGTTAAACACATTTATTGAGTTCTTGACAGTAACCAAACACAGTGAATGACCATTATAAACAAGAAAAAAGGCATTTGCTTTTACTTGGTCAGCTCCTGCTTTATCTGTAAAGAAAAGAGATCCCTTTCCACCATGAATTTACAGGTTTGAATTTGTTTGTTCCAATAATGGATTAGCAGGGAAAATGCTCAATTTTTAAACTGAGATGTGTTTCAACTGCTTTCTGTTTCGGAGTCCGGTTCCTATTAATGATGGACCATAAAGTGGAGTTAGTTACACTAGCTGTGGGTGCATTCCCAATTGTTATTAGCTTACTTAAATTGGCTGCAAACAAATAAAGTAAAAAAAAAAAAAAAAAAGAAAAGAAAAAAAAAGAAAGAAAAAAGAAAAGAAAACCACAAATAATGCAGCCACAAATAGTGGAGGCTTATTACTTCAGGAAGGAAAAAATAAATCAAAGCAAGTTTACAAAATTAACTTGTTAAACACATTTATTGAGTTGTTAATAGTAACCAACACAACGTATGACCTGTTGTAAAACAAGAAACAGAAAATGGATCAGTTTTGATTTTGGCAAGTCCTACTACAGATATGTGACAAAGAGGGAAATATTTCAATTTCCTTTATGTTCTGCAGTGATATATTTACAATACTTATCTCTCCAAGTCTGTCCCTTTTTTAAATGAAATTAACAGAAAGAGCATAACCTAGAAATGAGTTTCCTCTAGAGTCTTCTTGTTCTGTCTTGTCAGTATCCATTAATGATAGTGAAATAATGAGAGCTTTCGAAGGATTACTTGGCACACAGAACACAACTCCACTTTGATGCTGTATCGAGCCACCTTTTTTCTTTTCTTTTTTTTTTTTTTTATTTTTAATTTGAGGGAGAGGGAAAAGAGGAAGAATTTCATATATACAAAGGCTGAAAAGTCTTTCTTTGTGAAGCTAAATTAGTTCAGGAAAACGGTATCAAAATTGTAATCACATTTATTGTAATACTGTCTTTTTACTTTTTTTTTTTTTTAATCATTCAGAATGTTATAAGGTCCTGACAGGGTTTCTCGTTCTGA
>WTSP01007248.1:144199-172554 GCA_025331215.1 Actenoides lindsayi | reverse complement strand
TTCCTGTGTGACCTGATCTAGGTGATCCTGCTCTAGCAGGGGGGTTGGACTAGATGATCTTTCAAGGTCCCTTCCAACCTCTAATGTTCTGTGATTACTGAGATTTGGATCAACTGCTTAGGTTATCCTGTCAGATGACTCCCTGAGAATGACCTGAACAAAGACTGCAGAATAAGCATTTGCTTATCAACTTTTTTTCCCATGAACAGCTCTGTTGCTTCCCTTTCTTCACATCTTGAGAAAGGTTTCCCATTCTGGAACTGCAACTGAACTCGTGGGTTTACACTGGTATCAGACTGCAACACTTTATTGTCTTGTCTTATACTTGCAATAAATACATAGTTCAAAATAGTAAAAATCACCGTGTGTGAGCCCAGTAATAAACTTCCTCTGGTAAATTCCATCAGCCTTTACTAGATTCTCAGCATCATTCCGATCTACAACCCACATTTTGCTGACCTGCTCGTGCCTTAGAGTGATTGCTGAACTCATGAACTCTTCTCTATACAAATTAGATTTCATATTCATTTACATAAAGGCCTTGACTCTGACAATTTTCTTAGCAAATGATGGAAATTCTCTTCTTTTATCCCTAGATTTATAAAAGATATGTGGGGTCTGTTTTCACAGAGAATTCTATGTGTATTCTCTTCAAAACAACAGTATTTATAGGGCACATAGTATTTACTGAATACAGGAAGGTCCATTTGGTCTAAATTCACATGATAATTCAAAAAGGGAAAGTACAACTCTAACTATATTAGTTTTGCATGGTAAAGATTATAGAGAATAGTTTTTAACCCTGAAACAGTTTTCCCATTTACCAGCCTTCACAAGTCACACCCAATCTGACAGAGACTCATTCTGAGGATCTGAGGTTAGTCCCTTGGGGCTGGGTTTGAGCCTGCTGAGCTTTTACTGCTTGTGACAGGAGTTGCAAGAGCTTAGTCTTTCAGAAAATGCACTGAAACATGAACTCTGAGAAATGAATGGTCTCTTATTTCCAGAGACCTGGATTTTAAGTTTTTTCGGTATTAATATCTTAAAATTGGAACACTATACGCACTTGTACATTATCTATAAAATAGCTAAAGATTGAGTTTGAGGAAATGCAGAGCCTTACAGCTCTTCTGCCTAGCTGAATGTGTGGCACTATTTTGGTGGAGAATGACAAGCCCAAATTTTCATATGGGATTTTGAGAATCTAAACTGTTACTTTTTTCTGATGTTAAGCCAAACACTGGGTGAAAGCTAATGTAGCGTAACTAATCTGAAAGAAAGCTAACTTACCCCCCAAATGTCATACTTAGAGGAATATTAAAGCAGTTTTTCTTTAGAGATTGAAAGAACACTTGTTTCAAATAGTTCACAGTAGGTTCTTTGGGCTGTGATAACGGAATAAAATAAGCATTTAAAATCTGCTTAAAAATTCCTTAGGGTCCACTTTACTTCACTGCAGCCATTAATATCCAAGAGGAGAAATTCCCCTTTTAATGCAGTTTGCCCATAGAAATTTCATGCAGCAGCATAGATAGCTCTTAATTTTGTTACCCTTCTTTAAAACAGTGCTTTAGTTATATTACTAACTGTCCTGATTCTGAACCTATGCTCCACTTATCATGCGTTCCACGCTCCTATTGAGCATACTGGGACTGGTCATTTTCTCGGCAGCCTACTGAATATTGATTTCAGGAGTGGACCCCTAAAGCACAAGCTGAAAACCTCCAGCTGCTAAAGGGAGAGTAGAAATCCTTGCTATGCAAGGGGTAAAATTAGTTTTCAGCAACAATGCTATAATCCATCACGCAAGACAACTGCAAAATTACTTTCAATAACACTTTCACGTTCACAATTTACACGAAAAAATTCCTGGTCAATACTTGTTACTAGGGTAAAGTAAGCCCATGTCCTGTGGAATATTCTGTGCATTGTACCTACCAAGGGTTCCGTTTTAACAGATAAACTTGTTAGTGGTAATGGTGGTTAAAAATTAAAAGTTCTGTTAATCACTGATTTTGCAGAATCTGTTAGGTGTTCATCTTCACGTGAAATTTCATTTAGTAAACTCAAATTAGGTGTGATTGGAATTGCGTTTTCCTTCTGAAGAGGCAAAACAACCCATGAAGTGCTGTAGGATGCTGACAGCTCCCGAGAGGAGGAATGCCCCCTGACAAGCACAACATACAAAGAATTTTGTAGTGGGAAGCTATGTTTGCCTGCTGCTGTGGGTGATAGTTGGGTGCTCACATGGAAAGATGCTGCTTGTGCCTTCCTGCCCTGTGGAGCTGTGTATCTCTAATCATGGTCCCTCTGAGCCAACACAAGTTGTCCAATATTTGCTTTGCTGGCCAGCCATTGTAGTATGTGAGGCCACAAGTACAAAAAGGGCTGTGACACATAAATGCATGGGATACAATTGCTGTGACAGGAAAAAGGAGTCAGGAATCTGCCCTTATTCAGTGTTTGAGATGTGACAGATGCATGTGGAAGAAAGCAGCTTCCGCAGAGGTACGGTTGGATCTTCTGTTTGGTCCTCAGACAGAAGCCAGGAACATCTAATTTGGGGGTGAAAGAGCCTGGGAAAGCACATACAGCCTTAACGATCATTTCTCCTCTGCAGGATGCTGCAGCAGCACCAGTGGGCAGGAAGCTCCTATAGAACAGTATTGCTATGTTTTTGTAAGGAATCAAGAAAGGCAGTTTAAAAACTGGGCTAATCTGCTGCTGCTTCCAAGCAGAGAAGATGACACTTCAAATTGATACAATGCTCTTGAAAAGATGTTCTGAGGGGAATGCTCTATTGCCTTCCTTTCTATGGGTATCATGGAGAATAGAGCTTTATCATAATAAAAGATATGACAATATTTGTTAACTGTAAGGTAAAATTAGTGAAATATCAATGGGAAGAAATGTTTGTCTTGTAGGAGAGGATAAGGAGCTCTCTACTTCAGAACGAGGTTGGATTGGCTTCGCCGTTCAAATTCTGTATTGTAGAGGAAGACTCAAAATCTTTCTAGTACTCTCTTGGTCAGGAATCAGTGAGTAAAATTCTGTGCTTCACTTTCTGTTGGTCTCAAATTTACACTTTTTACGATCCTGGCTTTGCAGAGAGGGGGGACACGATGGAATCCATGGAAAGAAATGGTACTGTGTACTTTAGGGTCATGTATAAAAATCTCTACAAGCTATTCAATCACAAACCCGAAGTTCAGTTACTTCTGCTGAAGTTAAATAGATGTTTGAGGTCTCTGGAGCTTCAGATGCAAAGTTTTGTGTTTGTAGATTATATAGCACAATATGTTTAACTTACAGAGAGGTAAACGGTGGCAAACTATAGTAGAACTGTGCACCAAATCCTGGAGTCCTGACAACCAGTCTCATTCCAGTTATAATAAACAACCTACTGGCTCACAGTTTTCATATAAAGAAAAGCAACATTGATGAAGTTTATGAGAAATATTAAGTCATTGTTTATCAAGTAACAAACAAAGGTTGAGTTTTACTACATTTCTTTATTTTTTCAGTTTACTGTGTACTTTCTGAAAGTTATTCTGGTATCATTTAACTTATTCTATTAACTTAATGTCTGCTTGGAATTCAAATGAATATTTGACAAAGGGAATAAGGTTTTCAGGAGAAGAGGTTTAATTTGTTCAATTGAGATATATGTGTTTTTCATTATTTTCTCTAAACGAGCTTAATTTTCACTGACATTTCAGCTCCAGTCTTTCACAAGTTCAATATACTAATATGGAATTATTGAGCATTGTCATTTACAGGCTTCCCAAGTGTGAATACAACAAATATCCATGCTATGTTAATGACCTCTTCATACACCCATTAAATGCAGCAATAGTTGAATAGAAATGTCATAACTTTTCTGTACTAAAACAAAGCATTAATGAATATCAAATCCACAGTTAATGATGCAGCATCCTGACATAACCTGATTTGATATAATCCAGGCTGTTCTGCATGTTATTTTTGCTGTGAACAGTAGGCAGTTTCTCTTGAGCATTCTGTGTGAATACAGTATATGTATTTAAGTATAATTTCATTAATTTATTGCTTGTTCAAACATAAAATAGACTTTGAAGTTCAAAATTCATTTGTTGAACTGATGACCTTACTAGATTTTTTTCAGGGTCCCAAGTTTATTATGCAGACTTGCTGGCAATGCAAACTTTGTAGTTTTTGCCCATAATGTCTTTTGTTTTAGTGGATTGCTAAAATACATTATTTGATACTAAAAGCATACAGGTGTTAGCCATAGTAAATGAAAAGAAACTTACTTTTATATGTTATTCTCGTTATGGTGTCTCTGTTAAGCATACGATTTAGAAATGGATTTGATGATTCAGATACCTGTGGGAAGGAAAATGTGCAACGTCAAAATCCTTTTGCAAGCATTCCCTTTCTGGTTATGTAGCTGTTCTATCTGCATACACATCCATTCTCTCTCTCCTGCCACTCCTTCAAATTGTTTCTGCCCTTTTTTCACTGTTGTGGGAAAAGGAAATAATTACTTAGATATTTTTCTAACAAAAACTTGTTAGAAAGTTGGTATCTAAAAATAAATCCAAAGAAGAAGGGACGGGAGAATAGGATGAATAGAAGTTCATGTCTGAATACAAGTGTGAGTACAGGTTTCTTCTCCAACAGCTTTGATGGGATTTGCAGGAGGTTAGTATAATTAGGCAGCATTTTCATGTAGTATGCTATTTTTCTATTTATTGAGCAATATATTTTCCTTGCAGCAGACTATATAAATTGCAAATAAAATCTGTCTTCCCTTTGTTTTACACATAGGTATGAAAGGCCTAAATTTCACTCACATAAGCTCACAAAAATGTGTGCACTGACGTATACACACGCATAAATTGTTCAGCCTACATTACCATAAGCATACCTGCAGAGGTTTTGGAGGAAAACCGAGAGAGGGCTCAGAGGCATTGCTGTTTTGTGGGGGGTTTGGGGGTGGGGTCTATGTATTTTATCAACAACATCATTGATGATTATTAACGTTGAGAGACTTTATGACACTGTAAATGGCTAAATTATTGGCTAACAACAAAATCAATGTCACCCTTTTTCAATGGAGACATTTTAGTAACTTCACAGCTAGACTTCTAATATCCTACTTGTCTTTCAAATATTTGGTGAGGTGGGTTTTTCTGTCAGACAGCGGATGCTGCTGTTATACATCACCGTTTATCCAGAATGAAATAAATTTATTTTAAAAACAGAAAGTGTCACAAAAATTTTAATTAAGATTAGGGAAAATAAATGGGCTATTGGACAAACTGTAATCCAGCTCTATTTGACAGGTAGCCATCAGGAAAATTCAATTCAGGTTCCATTTTGTGGAAATTCAGATAGTTCTCCACTTAGAAGTTCTTCTCCACTTAGAAGTTCTTCTAACTATTTTGGACATTTAAAATAGAATACATCTTTTCATGCCAGTGAGAGGCCTCGAGAAAAATATCATGAGTCAGATACTAAATTTTGTTGCTCATTACAAGATGTGTGCAACTCAGCAAGTATGCGAGTGATGCATTATTTAGGAAAAAATGGGCATGCTGGGCATTTTGAAGGCTTGCTTCAATGTTATACTTTTGTGCAAATTCAAGTCAGATTGGTGGGTCATAATTCAATACATTTTGGATGAAAAATATGCTTTTCTTAGACTGATGAAACAGATACATAATGGCAAAACGTGAACAACATTTGGGGAGGGGAATGCCTTCTTTATATAAAATGAAAGAAAAGCTTTCTTCAATGTAATTAGGGAGGTTTGAGTCATCTCTGAAGCCTTGAGTTCAGTGCTGGAGCACTGTAATTTATAGACCGAACTATCCATATAGAACACAATAGGATGGAGAATAAACTATGACAAAAAAAATTCATCTCTTCCTAGCTGTGAAATGGAAGACATTAAGAGTTATACTTTTAATGGTCTTTCAATTTTGATAGTCTAAGATTTAAATAATACTGTGAGGGAAAAAAGTAATTTCTGACTTTGAACCATCATCAATGTCACCAAAAAGCAACCACTCCCTCTTTCCCAGTGCCTCAGCTTCCTAGGAGAGATGTACTTTTAATTGAATGAATAACATTTCCTGCAGAAATACCAAATTCACAAAATTAGAAACTTTTTTTATAACCATTAAAGTGTTATGAGTGATGTTTATAAGGAATTATTTTTACCCCCCTCCCTTTATCTGTTTTAATTTTCTTTGTATTACATTGTAAATGCTTTGGAGTACAGATTATGTGTTCAGTTCCTATGATGATGCTGTCTTTGGATTCCAGATTAGAGCCTCTAGGCATTGCTATAGTAGAAAGAGAAGTCCAATTGCTAGATTTACATCTCATGGGGAAAAAAATTTCTGTTGTCTATATATTAGGTATTAATCATACTGAATACTTACTTTCATAAATATGGAAACTACCACCAACCCATTAGGACTCTTTGCAGCTTCTGTGACATTTGTGTACAGCTCATGGTTATAGTGGATTAGTTGAACCTAGAAAAGAGGGAAGGGAAAGATTACAATTAAACAGTAGCAAATCACACCATACACTGTTTGCAAATACTCTCGATGGACCAATTGGTTTGTATTAGGATCCCATCTATGTTCAGGATATTTTGTAACTGCAATTTTTCAGACGTTTGCAGCATGCATGACTTTAATAATTTCAGTCACCATCTGGCTCCAACTGGCACAGTACCAGCATGTTTTCTTCTAAATTGCCACTAAGTGAATTTACCCACATCAAGTTATGAATTGCACTGCAGGGGTTGACATCATTTCCCTGTTGCAACAGCACTTGCCATGGGCATCAAGTAATCTGTACTTTTCAGCCTCAAGCCAAGCACGCAGGAGTCAGGGGGTGAAATACTGAAGAAACATATGGGATAAGGGTTTGGAACTGTTTGAAGCAGCATTTGCAGAATTCAAAATACTAATATTCATTTGCCCCATATTTTACAAACTTGGTTACAAAAGCTCCTATGGCTAGGTGTTTACTGTATGGTTGTTAACCAGGTTCACCTCAGCTCCTCCAGATTTCCTTCTGCTTTTTAGTTTTATGACTTGCTGGAACTTTTAAATTACGAAAGCACAATTCATCTCTCTCCCTGAATATGTGAATATGTCTTACCCAGAACAATGGTATTTGATTTGTCTGGGATCACTGGACGCTGACATTTTATATGGCAGTTTGTAGACTAACTTGTTTTTAAAGGTGAACTAATGAAGAAGGCAGTTAAGTACTTCTACGAATTAGAAAGCCTAGTTAGCTTTTTTTTAGCCTGAAGATATCTATTTAGGTTTTCAGATGTTGGTTAGAAAAGTAAGGTGACTGTCCTGGTGCTTTCAGAATTGCAGCAGACTGATGTTTGTATTTAAAAATCAAGTGTGTCGTCCAAGTGATGGCCTAAACCTAAAGGCTGTCCACTGAAATTTCTGGACTTAAATACTGTGAACAAGATCATTATTAATGTGATTTATGTCTGGTAGGGTTTTTTTAACTGTATAAATGGTCAAAGACTAATACTGCCAATAATAAAAATTCACCTTAGTGTGCTTTCCATATTTTTAATCGGGAAAAAATAACTACCTCAGGAAACACTGAAATGGAGTTTAGTGTCTGCATTGGTGACTTTGTCTTATGGATGAACACAATGTCTGCTGCTTCAGTAGGGAAATGCACTCTAAGGTTTTCTCTGCAAGAATGACCTCCGTGTGTGATCTGCAGTGCACAATTGTTACAAAGCCCGAGCCCTGCTTTGCCATCCAAATATCTGTGTCCACCAACAAGTGTACTAGCAGTGATCTGAATTATAACAGCATCCTAATTTGTGTGTAACCTACACCATTATAAGATTCAGTCTGCAATAAGTTGAGAAAGAAATGATTCGTCCAAACTCTGGGCATGTTCAGACAGTTTTGTTTCATACGCTTTGCTCTGACTGCAAAATATATTCTTCTTATTGGGAAAATAGTCAGAATCAGATCTTATGAGCTTTCCTAATATAAAAATCCACCAAGGATTGTCCTCCTCCCACCACTCCCTAAATCCCTTTGTGATGCTTTTTTAGTGCTTGGACATTTATGTAAAATGGGGTAGTGGAAATTCTGAAAGGAAAGAGAATATTTGCATGAGTAAGATTAGATGATCTTTGGCACATAGCTTTACCATTTACAGCTAACAAAAAAAAATCAGGTTAGGGTCAAAATTACTGCTATAATGTGTTGATTTCAGTTACTTTTGCCCTGTCTGGATTGGGAACTATTGGTTGACCTTTTTACAATTCACACAGTAGGCATTTTTTAAGGCAAGTAAACAAACCAAACCAGAACGAAAAAGTAAAAATGTCAAAGTAGCCAATGAAGTCATCTACTACCTTCTGACAGCTAGGAAGCAGCATGAATGCAAGCTGTTTTCTAAAGGTCTTGTAAAGAATTAATGAGAGCAGTTACTCTACAGCACATATAGGTTATAAGCTCATTAGTCATCACTTTGTGGTACTACTGAACTTTGATAACATTCATGGTTCTGGGGACTCTGCGCTCACCGAAATTTTTAGATTTAGTAACATATTTTTCTTTGTATGTACAACTATTCACTCTGGCAGGCAAACTAACTTGTGAATTACCACGGAAATAAGTGTTGAAATCTGCTTTAGACTAGAATTCTTTCTGTACAGAGTCTCAGAATAACAATGAATTAAATTAACTAAAAGACCAAAATGTCTAGTGCAGGAATGGGTAAAAGTAAGGATCAAATTCTCCTTCCACTCATGGAAGCCCTGAGCCAATGTCAAGCTCTTATTTTTACTAATAAGACTTGTGGAAATAAAACTTCTCAAGCATATATGACCACATACAGGTTATCTGTCCCAGACTCACTTCAGGAAGTCTACTGTCCAGTGCAGGTCTAGTCTTGCATAACACATTATATTGCAATGTGTGGTGTGGGCCTCAGCAGATAAGTGTCCTGGCTCTGCTGGAGACCTCTTTCCATGGCAGGAAGAGACACAGTTCACTCTGTGCAGAACTCCCACCCCTTAGGCTGTGAGCAGGCAAGAGGTATTTGTGGGAATGAGTTAACAGACTTGAACTGATTAGAAATTAGAATAGTTATTTCTTTTGCTGATCTATAAATGATCTCCCCACCCCACTGTCTTTACACTAAAAGTAATTCTCTGAGAACTTTGGCATACTTTACCAGTGCTTTCAAGTGGATTTCATTTCAAGTTTCCCATGCCTTTGGGTTTGTATGCCTCTGCCTCATTCCACCCCTCCTTATCACATCTCAGTTTGGTAATGAACCGTTTTGGAGAGTATGCTATCTATATATAGTCTACGTATAGTCCGAAAAGATCCCCTTGCCTTGCTCTGCATTATTGTTTCTCAAAGATCCCAGTGCTGAATGAAGACAGACTTTTTTTTCCTTCTGACACCTGTCATTTTCTCTGTGTTACAGTTGTATTTTTCCTCCCTGCACCCAAATTAATATTAAAGCTGTTTCCATGGCACCACAGTTAAATTCATTAGGTTTTTCTATTAAAAAAAAAAAAAAAAGAAAAAAAAGAAAAAAAGAAGAAAAGTTTGACCATGTAAGGAGACGTCATTTTCAAAGCTGCTCATATGGAACAGACTAATTTAGAAAGGTACAAATTAATAAAGATGTCTTAGATGTAGAATATTACATGCAGGATAAAAAAAACCCCATAATTCCCTATTAAATTCCTCCTTTTAAGAATCATTTCTTTAAAGTTGCCTGAAATACCTGTAACCTTACAGTCTGCATTAAAAATTACTGGAGTCTTCCATGAAGGTAAAATCACATATAACTAAAATCGCTCATGTGAAAATCTTACTTTTTCAAATGACTACATTGTGTTAAAAACAAAGCACAACAGAGCGAACTTGCAATGCTGGAAGTGCCTTTTGATTCTGGTTTGAATTTCAGGTCTCAAACACAATACAGAATCTTGTTACAAGCTATTGATTTTCTTTTGAAGATCCCCTCTTTAAGATTAATTTGCCACAGAACAACTGATAGCTCTTTGTTTTCCTCGAGCTATAGAAGTTCTATTTTCAGGGAGGAGAATTAAGATTAATTACTGTCTTTTAGCTGATGAAAATCCAGAATGTGCCCCTGTTCCATCACCCAAGATTGTGCACTGGACCAGGAGCAGACACAGCACTTTTTAGATCGCTGAGGTTGGTGCTGGGAATGGCAGCAGGAGCTGACCACAGTATATTAGAGGTAATCTACTGAGCATGTTCTCCTCAGCCTGGTAGGCTGTGTATTTGGGGAAAGATAATATAGATAGGCTGGTGCTATTGCTCATGTTCTGACCACCGGGGGAAAACATCTAATTCCCTTTCCAAACACACGTGCATGTGTGTTTATAATGGTAATAGCCTGTTCTTTGCCTGTGCAGCCCTGTGTGCATAGTACTCTTACTGTCCTAGCTTTCCCCCACGGTGTGTTTTGGAGATTTTCTTGATCGTTCACCTACGTGAAATGTGCATCTTTTGGCAGAACTAGTAGAGGGATATTTTCTGTGTAGCATTTCACCAAGGCTCTTCAGCTAAGCAAAAGGAGGCAGGCTGGTCTGGTGATGGTTGTGGGTACCAAAAATGCCAGGGAGTCTTTTCAGCAATTTTTGAACTTGGACAAAGACTCTCTGTGAATTACAGAGCTCTGATCCAGTGTGCATGGATAAATGTTAGATCACCCCAAGCTGCTCTGATGCAGAAAGACATGGAGAAATATGAAACTGAGGAAATTCGAGTAGACACAGATGTTTCTGTAGTCCTCTGGGGAGTAATGAAATGCCCTTTATTCTCACATGGAAGTGTAATAATTGAGTGCCTAAACATTTTGATTTGTAAATGACAAAGGAGCTAAACCATGAAGTGAACAGCAGCAGGCAACAGCTTATCTGTAACTATAATATTTGTATTATGCTGTGCTATGTGATAAAATGTTGGGATACCTGATAGAGAGTAAGCACAAAGCATGTTTCCAGCACAGCAGAAAGCAAGCTAAATGTTTGGTTTGATTCAGAGTCCTTGTAGAAAGTGGCTAAGATCTCATTAAGGAAAAAAATAAACTTCGGATAAACAAAAATGTATAATAAAAGCAGAAGAAGAAATGTAATTTCTGCATGGCAGGTGTCCACTGAGGAAAATAATGGTAAGGAGTTAAAACTCATTAACAGCAGTTGATATTCTAGTGTTAAATTACAGTTGCTCTTACAGGTCTTGTAAAACCCTTTGAAAAGAACAGTAATGTCAAATCAGCTAAGAGTTATTTATATTAATATTGTGGATCTGAACAGGTATGAGATCTGAGGTCCTCACTTTGTGAAAGAAATTAGTTTCTTTGGTTTTTTTTGGTTTTTTTTTAAATGTCCCCTGGTTCTAGTATGTATAATTTCTATGGCAGACAAAAATATTTTTGGACTTGTCTTAAATTAAATTATATGTTTCTCCTGCTTCATAGAAATGTGTAGTACTATCTGTGAGAACATGCACCAGGCTCCTCAAAACCTGTGGTTCTGATTTGGATTGTGGGCTCAGAAAAATGCTGTTTGAGAAGATAGAAATTATGATTCACGTCATTTGTCTTTGAGGAAAAAAAAAACATTGATTTTTTTTTTCACATGCACATGGTACTCTACCATGACATGTTAGTATCTGCTAAGGTGGCATTACCCACATACTTATTAATCTATAGATCTACCTGTCTGTTATTTTTTATGTATAACCCCACAGCAGTGAGGTACTCTTGCGTTGTTGGCAAATTGGTAAAATAAATTTTACATGACCACCTATACTTCCAGCAGTTTATGTAGTGTTTTAGCAGACTACCGTGGTTTTAAGATTAAAATCAGTTAAAAAGATTAACTTAGTTTAATATAACAAAGGAGAAATGCAAAAAAACATTTGAAATAATGTTATGCATCTGTCTCTCTTTGATGGTCTCTATTAAAACTGAGGTTCTTTAGGCTGCTGCTGACAAATGTGGTTTGTGGTTTGTTGTTTTTTTTCCCAGTGCTTTTGACAGTTATTTCATGATTTAAAATAAATGCCTGTAAAATACTGGTTTAATAGAAAGGCTTGTAATCCACATTTATAGCAATATGCCAGCAATTGCATCCTAGATAAATAAAGAAGATTATAATTGTTTTGTACGTCAACTACTAAGACTAAGAATGCAAGGAAAGAACTCTGTTTTCTCCTGCTCCTGAGTAGACAGCTGTATAAAAGCATGTGCAAAGAAATGCACTAATGCATCATGCAGTGAAATGAAAATGCAGCCAGGGGTTAACTATACTTGGCTGCAAAATCTGATTTACTAGAAACAATGACAAGCTCGGAATTAGCACTGAAACTGTAAATGGTGTCTAATGCTTTGTTAGACCAGTTGGCAACAGTAATTAACTTGCAGTATCTCTGGTCAACAAATGGTGTTCCACGGTGAGTCTCAGCCAGGGTTCCCTGGTGAGCAGTTAACACTATGTGGTATTTTCAGCATGTATTATGACTCATTGTTTTTTGTTTGGTTGGTTGTTTTGGTTTTTTTTGTTGTTGTTTGTTTGTTTTTTTAAGTAGCATTTCTTGCTTTAGGTTTAAAGTAGCTATTTTTAGATGTAGACGTACAAATGAAAGGTGACAGTGTCTTAAGCTTTCTGGTGCATCTGTTCTAAAATACTCAAACTGGGTGTTTAATCATAGTTTGGAAAGAGATTAATGAGAATCGGATATGAAGCAGGACAGAGATTTGAGCTGCTGACCTGGTATCTTATGCTGATGAGGCTACTAACAGATATTCCTGGTTTACACACAATCGTTGCAGCTAGAAAATACAACATAAACCTGAATGAAGTGTGGAAAATTTTAAAGTATTTCTCTTCAATATTTTTATATGTTCTTATTTCTTTAAGTCTGTTTTTAATTTATTTGCAAAAAGGAAAAAAAAGGCTATTTTAGACAATATTTAGAACATACTTCTTTTAAGCACCCATAGAGCTGCAGTAAAAAGTATAAATTACTAGCTTAAGGGGTCAGATTGACTGTGCATGTCTCAGAATTTGCTGTTGGGACTTTTCACCTTTGTGCTAACATCAGAAAATTAAGTAAACGATAGGTTGAAGAAATAAATGCAAAAGGTGATGGATTCCTGCCTTCCAAATGCTGCTGGAACTGCTGCAAGTGTCACAGTCATTTGTACTCTCTTCCAGACAGCAGGAAACACAATGAAGGAAAAAATTCAGACTGAGCCCCAAGAGTGACTGTGATGGTGGTTGCTGTGTGACTTCAGGAGAGCTTGTGACAGGGTGGTCATTGCTGAAGCCTTCCGCTGCCGATTACTCTAAACGTAGGGTATTTTGGGCTGACCTGCCAGTCAACCACTCTTGTCATTCATTGTTAGCAGATGAGCAAGAGCTGGGTAAACATGAATAAATGACACTGTTCTGCGATTCACTTTGTGTAAGGATCAAAATGAAGTTTTAGACTCAAATGTTTAATGTTGATGATGTAGTGGCTGATGCAAAATTTCACTGCAAGCTGTAACTTGGCACTGACCCAATCCATCATCTACAGAAGTTACATCTTAAGAGAGAACAGGAGTAATGCAGGAAAATAAGGCTATTAGATGAGCCTATCATCATTTCTGGATTCATGCAGAATTTTCTGACTAAACACTACATTTAAATTGTCTTCTCATTTTAAATACAACAGATGCTCCAACACCATGATGATGAATTCAGCAGAAACGCTCCATTTGAGAGGTTCAGTTACATAACGGTGCTCTGAATTTCTGGGAGAATTCTGTATTTCTTTAGCAATCAGTCCAGAAATCAGCAGAAAATGGTTCCTGTGAGTCAAAATGTGGTGAAGTAGCAATTGATGCTTTTTTTTTTTTCTGTTATTCTGTGTTACCCTGATACACTGAGTCAACAGGACACACGTGCAAGGTCACCGAACTGTGACAGAGATGCATTAACAGTTCAAGCCTTCTCTAACATGTGATGCCACTACAGCTCTCAGTCTACCTTGCCAAAGTACCATCTGTAGCTGCATTTCTGTTCAAAGGGTGGCCATGATGGGCCCAGGCAGGAAAATAACAGACTGAAGAGTAAAAGCATGAGCAAAAAAAGTTAATAGAATTTGGGCTACTGAAAGCCTAGTTGTTCACCTAGGCCTTATTCCTTCTGTCCTCTTATAATCTAGTAGGAAAAAAATGGTCAAGCTTAATATATCCAATGTTAGCTAACAAGCAAAGAAAAGGTTAGTGTGGGGATTGAAAACCAGAAGCAGAAATAAAGCAATTATCAGTTTTACTTGCTCTCTTGAGTATAAAGCTACATTGTTAAATTAAGAATATCAATTTTCTGTGACAAAAATGTAGCATGGAGTTTTATATTCTTAAAATGCCAGTAAGGTGTGTATATGAAGAAAGCACAGAATGACACTGAGGATGCACTTTAAGAAGCTATTGGTGTGGTCCATCTGAGATTTGTGGAAGTCCTCATCCATCCCATTGGGGCAGCAGCTCCTGCCTTCCTACCCCAATGCTTTGTTTGTTGCCTGATCTCAGCCTAGCACAGGAACCCTGTCTGTCATTAATGCTCCTGCCACAGTGTGTGACTTGGTGACCAATCCTTCTCCCCACACTGCTGGCAAGTATAGGATGGAAGGAGAGCTTAGCACCAGATGTGTGGGAATTAGCTGCTCTTGCAGGGAGGAGGGGAAGAATGGGAGATGGTTTTGCTTGGGAAGGGCAATGTGGACATATGCGCTTGTTGAGATAAGACTTTGTTTTAAACCAATGGAATTGCAAAATATTAGTAATGTATACATGAAAATGTGAAAACGCACACAGAGTCTCAGGGGATCCTTCTGAATGATTTTCTCTCAAGATGTTTTTCTCTCAAGAGTCTCTTTCCCCTTTAGTGATTGGGTTGCTCACCTATGACTTCAGAAAATTGTGTTTCACTCCTCCTCTGCCCTTAGGCCAATCTTCCTACCATTTCTGCCCAGCTTGTCATCTCTGACATGGGAATGGCTGTGCTTCTCCAGTAACAATGTTACGAGATCCTCAGATGTAACATTAATGATGTTGGGGAACACATCTAGATAATGAATGCCATGTTATGAAGTTCAGTTTGTGTTATTGATCAATGACAATTTGTGACACATCACCCATAAAAGGTGGAAAAAGAAGCTCAGAATAGAAATATTTTTGGCGGGAGACTGTGGGATACTTCTATTTCCATCACCTTAAAGAGAGGTTACAGGGAAACATTTGAAGCCTGACAAGATATGAAGAATTCGAAATGAATATAATTGCTAGTGATTGAGGTATTAAATCCTCGAGTGTAAGTTGAGGGCTCCAACACAGAAAAGTCTGAGGAAGCTCAGCTTCATTCAAAATAGCCAAAAGCATTTTTGGAATGAATATTTTATTGAATTATTGAAGGTCCTTTAGGATATTAATGCTGTGGTAGATGAGATAATATATTAGAGTCAAATTTTTAGAAATCATTTGAAGAAATTTCATACCAGGATTTTCTGTTTAAGGTGCAGAGGCAGAAATAGAGAGGAAAGATGGCACAAATCTACCCTGAAGGCAGAAAATAAGGATGTTTGGGGTTTTTTTTTGTTTAAGAATATCCCGGAAGGGTCTTTTAAAGTGAAGGGATGTACAACTGCCTTTTTTTAATGTAAATTGCATAAGAGAAAGTTTCACATTTGTGGTTTAAAAGGCAAGTTTGAACCTGAGAAATAATGAGCACAGACGAAACAAGAGGACATGAATTTTCTAAGAATATGATATAGTACAGATTAAGGCAGGCAACTGTAAAATTATCTTATTTCTACATGAATTGAGTGGCATTATACTTGATAGAAAATATAACTGACACAAGTCATAACTAAGCCGGTTTAAAGGGAGCCTTTTAGCTCTATCTGCAGATTTGGTGAAAGAAAGTCGGATATTGGCAAACACTACTCAAAAAATGCAGTACAGCATAAATTAAAAGGGTGGGAAATGACACACAGCAGCATTTGTTTACCATAAGAACACATTCTTCTGGGTACCTTGTCAGGGGCACTGAAAATTGCCGCATGGTAGAGCAATTCAGTACAGCCACACAACTGCAGATTACTGCCATTTGCAAACAAACAGAGGAAGATGATGATCACAGAAGCCTTTCCAGTAGCCTTAATTATACTGTAGTTGGTTGAGGTTCAAGGATCTAACAGTGGTTTTCTCTGTTAAAGGTACTTTCTGCAATTTCCAGTTGTATATCATCCCTCAAAGCTGCTGCACTGCATCTACAACAAATAAACGTCTCAGCTTAATGCAGACAAGAAGAGAAAGAGCCCCTCCTCTTCTGTTTGTTTCAGAAACTTTCTAATTATATGTTTCAGCCCAGTAGCAACCTTTCCTGAACTCATTGGTAATTGTTACCCAGACTAGCTAAACACCAATGACCTCTCCTTTGCAGTGTGTCTTGTCTGTGTAACGTAAATGAAGAAATAAGAAACCATCTGAAAATCCCAGCTAAACATCAGGAGGTAAAGCTGAGAGATACCTTTGTGAATATGCCCCCAAATTACACTTTTATTCACAAGTTTTTAAAGTTAAGAAGTGAAGGTCAGTGAAAAATAATGAGAACCAATTGCAACTCCACAGAAATACGTTTGAGCAGTGAGATGTGAATATTAAACAGACAAAAGGGCGAAGAAGAATCACTTATGCAGACAGGCTCATTGTAATAAAGTGAATAGTGCTTCAGTGAGGAATTGGATCAAGGGACAAATGAACAGAGGGTGAAGCTGTGGTGCATCGTCTCTAACCTTAAAAGATCTGCCTAATGAGTTTGAGGTTTGTGGAACGGAGGTTCCTGAGTGCAGGGTGCTCTGGGGACTCTGTGTGTGAGTGTTCATGATATAGTATGTCTTGTTATGAATCTGGTATCATGTAACTGGTCATTCAGCTCTTTACTGGAAAGGGTGGTAAATGTAGCGATGGCAGTTCAGATTGGCAACACAAATGTTTTACATGTCTGTCTTTAAAACATAGATGAGTCCAGAGTCCTTTTAGTACTCAAAATATGCTTCTTGGATGTTACGGTGGTAAAAGGAGCAGCAGTAAAGTCACACTCGCAATTTTTATCAGCAGGCTTTCTACGTCAGACAGCAGAAGTCAAAGTTTTCTTTTCCCATTAGAAAACACAGTGTGTATTCATTTGCAGGTTAATTTACATAGCTGAAATGCCGAAAATACTGTCATGGAAATATCAGAAATGCCCAATAGGTATTTTCCCTTAATGAAAGAAAACTGAGGAATGTGCCGTGGTCTAAAATGCTGTACGCTCTAAAAAATCTTTAGACTATTGGGCTTTCTGCAATTAGAAGAGGTGAATTTGGGTGATAAGTTAAAAGTCTTTGAAATTCGTTTTCTTCATGTAGTAAACTATTTTCTGCTGGCAGAAAGCCTGACCTCAGTCAGGCTATGAAAGCAGCTCCTTATTCTCGCTGGCAAAGGGCCTGACCTTCAGAATGTTTCTGACTGTCATCCAAATATCACATACTATTTCTTGCAGCTTCCAGTTCCCACTGGAAGATCTATGGACCCCTGCAACACTATCTGAATGGGGATCTGCAGTGTCACTTCCATGGGGGATTAATGCTTGAATGAAGTGAGGGATTGTGAAGGTACAGCTGCAACTTTGCAACAACTGCCTTTCAATTTGCCTCATCACAGCACTATTTCTTTTAGTGGCATTACTGATCACAAGTGAGGAGGGAGGCAGAGAGCAATAGATCTGCCTGCCCTTCTCCCATGCCTGACAGCAGCCCCCTCCACCTGCCAAAACACCTTTGGGAGGATGGTTGTTTTACAGTGAATCGTGGGTCTGCTTTCCTCATGCAGTCAGGGAGGTGTGTGCTGACAGCATGACTGTGCTGCTGGGCTGTGGCAAATACTTAGCTTTGGATTCACACCCATCTCACTACATGAGGCAAATATTTATGAATGTTGCTGTACTATGACTGGTATTGCTCTTTGTTAGATGGGCAAGAAAAGATCATTTAGTACAAGCAATTGTCCCCTGTGGGTTTTGTCTCATTTTTCCCCCATGAAATTACTCTTCATAAATTTGACCAGCTGCAGTTTCTTCAGTCCTAATGTTTTACCTGCCACCTCTTCCTTTATTTAATTTCTTCATGTACGTTATCCTGTGGTATGGCTGTTGCACAGCAAAAGAGAACCCTTCTCATAGTGCACAGATGAAACGGAGCTGAAAATTACAGCAGATAATAATCCAGCTCTTCAAACTGTAGTGTTAGGAACTCTTCAACCAAGGCAGACACCTAATTGGAGATCATGTTGACTCTATGTATTACTTTATTACTTTGTCAAGTTTACATCATTAAGAATGGCTTTGATTTCATTACACTGCAGTAAACAATTTGTTGTCGTGGTAAGAGGTGCTGGTTTGTCATGTCTTTAGGCAAAGTTGTGTTCTACTTTAAATGCATATAGTGCTGTCTTTAGATTTTGAGTTATGGAGCAACAGTGTAATTATCCTATTACTTAGCTAAAATATCTACTTATTTGTCAATGATGCAAAAACATGAGAACTTAAATGTGAGAAATTATAATATGAACGTAGCTATTATTTTTGTCATTGACACTCTAATAATATCAATTTGCTAGGCTGTTGTGAGGAAAGGTTCCCATATAAAATTATGGCAATGGGGACTGCGTATCACTAGAAAGATATCTAATAAAAGATTGATTTCTGATTTTAATAAATGTAGTATAAATTTATGTGTTTAGCTTTATAAATTCATTTAAATATATATAATTAAGTTTTACTGTATAACAAATCACGTGCTACTATTACTTTGGCCTTTGGAAAGGCCATTATTGCAAGTTTAAAGGCAGACATGGAGAAAAAAAGGTAAAGGAGAAAGATGGTTCTTCCTACTTTTTAAAAAAAAGTCACTGAACTGTAAGCCCAGTTTATAGTCAGAATTCTGTCTCCTGTGTTCCCCAATCTCCCCAAGAAAAAAAGTTCCTGAATTCTATTAAAAATTGCTGTTTTCTCAGCAAACAGCATGAAGAGTTTTTTCCTGGGAGAAAGGTTTTAATAATTAAAATTAGTCAATACTGAAGCGCAGAAGATTATTTGATCTTGTTCAGAAACTGACACTTTCCAGAAGGAAAGAAAAAATGCAATCGTTCTAATAAATCACTTTGTGCAGAACTGGGAGTCAAGTAGAAGAAATTTGCTGCAGAAGAAAAGAGGGCAACTCACCGGGGAAATAGGTTTGCTCAAAATAATTGCGAGTTTGAACATCAAGGTTGAGATTTTTAGGACATTTCCAGAAAAAAAATCTGTAAGACTCTTGGGATGAGATGTAAAAATGCATTTGTTAGTACTTCAGGGCATTACGTCTCTCAAACACATTATATAAAGTTGCTGTTGGCTCTTGTGCTCCAGTCCAAATTTCAATTTGTCTGTAATTTCAACTAAACTCAGTGGTTTTATTAAGCCAGTCTGTATTTCTGCACAGAACTGAGGATGGCCACTTTCATTTAATAGACTTAATTTTTGCTCCAGTAGGCCCTGTCAACTTTGGTTGCTGCCAGCAGATGAAAAGATGAAATCAAAAACATGTTTGTGGATGGATGTGCCCAGCACAGACTGATCCCTTTTGAGCTATGCTCTTTTCCATACTTTCCTATAATGATGCCTGTGCCACCGAAGTAGATGACATCATCCTTGCCCATATTCAGATCCATATATTGCCCTGCTTTTATGAACACCAAACCTCACCCCTGCCCTTTTCTCTCCCATGTCTTCCTGTCGCTTCAAATCGCTCATTCTTCTCGGGTTACCATTGCTATCCAGCTGTGCCATTTCTCATGCTGCAGTTCCTGGACAAGCAAAATGGTCCTTGAATATATACCCTAGTTTCCTTTCACAGTTGTGTTCAGAGGCTAGTGAATGTACATCTGAAATCAGACTGCTGCTTTTTCGAGGGGCCATCACAGTGAGAAAGGGCAGCTCTGCTGTCTACATCGTTCTGAGGATGTCACAGGTTGCTCTTGCCTAGTGTTTCTGAAAGCACAGAAAAATAAGTTCAGATGCTCTGGCTGGATTGTGGTATTGCACCTTCCCTTTGTACTGCCAAATTGTGTCTTTGCATTCTGTTTTAGCTTTGATGTTGCATACTTAGAGTAACTAAATTTCACAATGCAAAAAATCACAAATGCTGCAGTAACTGTTTTAGAAATGTTATTCTGTAGCTTTTTATCATATAAGGAGAGCAACACTAATGTACAATCTAAATGGACAGAGTGATGCTGCAATTCAGAAGAATTGATGTTGTGGCTAAAAAAATCCCTAATCTTCTGAGTTATTTTTACTTTGACTTGTTTGATTCACCCTGTTTGATCTCTCTGTGGCAGATCAGGTGAGAACGTGGAGAGGGAGGCAAAAAAAGACTGTGGGTAAGCAAACTAAGGGATACACAAACAGCTTATCTGTTCCCATTTCCCAGCTTTGGAGCACTAAACTTTTGGTTTGTAATTTTTTAGCAAAGTTTATTCTGTGTTATCTGTTCATATAGTGTTTGTATGAAAAATGATGACATGAGCTGCCTTTAACATAGAACATAGCTGGGAGAGCAGACACAAGGTAAATCTGCTCATACTCTGAGTAGTGATGTGAAAGTGCTGTATTTGTACTTCTGATTACTGATCTGCTGCCCTTGTCTTTGCTAGTGTTTCTAAGTTTTTTAGCAAGGAATAATAGAACAGAACTAATTTTTTAGCATCTTTCATGCTCCTGCTGTACTTTCTATGCTCAGTAGTAGAGGAACACCTTGGAGGTGGGGCCTGGCATCTGGTAACTGTCACAAATCTTCATGATATCAAGTGGAGTTTTCATGAGTGGACACGTTATTGTGCAGGCCTAGAAGAAGATCAGCAGTATCTTGCTCACACCTCTGTGCAGTTTTATTCACTCATCATACTTACACTGTTCTCAGCCAACTGATAGTCTAGTGAATACACAATTGCATAATGGATAAAAATAGATTTACTTTGACAATGTAATTCCTACTACTTAAAAGGACCCAGATAAAACACTTGGTTCCTTTGGCTACAGTCCAGTTATGGGTCACTGTGTCAGAGTAGATGAGACAATGTTATTGATGCTATTGAATTGCTCAATTGCCACTGACTTCTGCAACATTTGCTTGTTTTTTCCATGAACTCCGTTTCAGTAAAGTACCTTTGACCATACAGGCCCATCTAAATTACAAAAACAAGCTCTAATGTCAGTACACACAAAACTTTAGAGCAAACAGAAGTAAGAATGAGGATGCTGCTGCCATGGCAAACTCATCCGCAGTCAGACAGACACAGACAGGCAACCAGCAGCTGGCTTCTGTCACCTCTCCAGACACTCATTTCCTATTGTCTTCTCCACTGTTAATAACAAATAGGGGGATGTGTAAAACTACTAGCAGCAATAAAGGCAAAAAAGACTTCAGCAATTCCTCAGTACAATCTATCTAAAGCAGGAGCTGCTCCCATTGCTTCAGAATAGGAGGAGGAGGGATGAAAATTTTCCATGAATCAAAATGCCAAAGACAGCTTCTTAAGCGACAAAGAAAATATTTTCACCTAGTCAGCTATTAAGAGTGGATCATTTATTCAAATCAGCTCAGCATTCAATTGCTCCTCTTTGCATCTCATATGTAGTTTGTAGGTCTTTCTGGGCTGACCTCTCTAGAAAAATTGGCACAAAAACTTGAAAGCTGATGCATTGCAGCAGGTCACAGATTAAAAGGCTATGCTGTTCTTTCTCAAATTCCTGGCAACAGTTCTACTGTCTGCAGCTGGAGGTGTTCACACAGCCATACATGGCTTTTTTTTTGTTTTGTTTTTACATGTTGTGCCACTGCTGTAAAATAGATTTCCAATATGAATTAAAATTACAAGGGAAGCCTATCATTGTTTTGTTGTAGTTACCAAAGTGCAGTTTGTTTTGTAGAACTGGTAAGGATTCATTTTCCACAAAGAAGAATTGTGTAAGAAATGCATACAAATGTAATGGGTGCATGTTAAGGATAAATTGCTTTATTTGCTTCATTAACAGCAATTTGATAAACAGTTATTCAGTAACAGATCCTACTGATCAGAATAGATCAACATGTTAAAAGTTTAGAAACTCAAAATAATTAAATGGTTCAATAAATCTGAAACTATACATCCAAAGAAAAATTCCTATATATTTAGAGGCATTTTAAAAGATATTTACTATATCAGCATCCCATGAACTTTGAGGATACATCTTGTAAATTATTTTTACTGCTTCATTGACTTTTAATATTGTCAATGCTCAGTCCTACTGCATTTCAGAAGAAAGTATTTTGAGATTTACTTAGCTTGCCATGTTTATTATACTACAGTCTTCTCCATTTGGCATTAGTTTTTATCTGCCTTTTTTTGCTGTCTTTACATTACATGTTTGGAACTTTAGAAAGTAGCTTGTAAGAGACAGGTACAGGTATAGATGATAAAAGATTTTCTGTGTGGCAGAAAATTGAGCATATATGATGGGAAAGTCATGATTGTCCTTTAATATAGTTGGATGTTGTAATCTGCACAGTGCAGTGTGTATTGGGGCGATTAAATTTTGCTATAGGCATAGCAATGCCAAGACCTGCCTGTTTAAGAAATCCATCCACCACTATGAATGAATTTTCAGAAATCAGGGGGCCAAAATTTCCAGGACTTTGGGACACCCTGAAATGCCATGTTCTGGTCTTCACCATGCCATGGGCTGCTGTCATGGTTGTAGTTGACTCAGGGTCTCTGTCTCGTTCTACCCACTTGTAAAATCGGCAAAATAATCACAGTGGAAGGTATGATAGTTAATGGGAGATGTGTTAATGACTGTAAAGCGTTTGTAAAAGCATTACAAAGGGCTATCTTTAGTGTCTGTTGTGAGTAACTATCAGCAGTTCTGAATAGCCCAGGGGACCACGATGTGACAGCTTCCAAACACTGGACATGGCTGAACTGAGTTTTTGGTTCAGGCCCAACTCTAAACAAAACAACAAACTAAAAGGAGACAGATGGTCTCTTCCAGCCCTTCATTGCACTTTTATGTTTCTCTTCACAAACATTAAAGGACGGATTTTCAGCTGATATAAGATGATACAGCTCAGTAATTCTATTGGGTTTTCTAGAATTCCACTTTTTTTTTATTTTTATTTTAAATGATGTACATCTTTAGATTTAATAATGGCCATTCGCTTTGAGTTATAAGCTGCCACTTTCAGAGCACAGAATAAGGAACACCATCTAGCAGTACACAGCTACAATCGATCTACTTCAAGCTGCCCAAAGATTGTTTGATGATCACAACCAAAATATTGATGAGTTTACAAGATCATTTGAAAGACGGATGGCATCACAAAACTGATATATTCTCCCCTGCTAGTAAAGAAGTCTGTGTCTTTGTAAAAATTCTGGTTTTACTCTAATAGCTTGGTAATTTCTACAGTATTAGCAATTTCTAGCTACTTTATTATTTGGTAATACCTTATGTACATCAAATAAGAAAAAAAATGAATGTGGAGTTCATATACAAGATCACAGTGGAGCAAAACCATTTTAAATTTGGGTGGGTTTAAATATTTTAAATCCTAGAGATTGCATCCTGCTCTCCTTGTATTGTGACCCACAGCACTGTGCTCCTGACAGTAAAAACTGCACTTTAAGCATACATCCTACTGTACTTTACATTTGTTGCAATGCCCATGGTTTCACTTAGTTCTATGGGGCTGTTTCTGTGTATGAATATTTGTAGGGGTAGACCCCAAGCACACTGCCTGAAACCTCAGAATTCTAACAAAAGATTCCCAACTTTCTTTGAAGTATTCAGCTCCAGTACTGAGTATATCTAACAAGTAGGTATATATTTTCAAATAGGCCACAGGAAAAAGGCTTTTGGAACTTCAGATACTGATTTTTACCTTTTTTTTTTTTTTTTTTGGTACCCTACCATTTTTCCTTTCATCATTTTCCTGGATTTCTTAAAGAAAATCCTATGAGAATGAAACAGACATTCATTTGAATCTGGAAGAATAAGGGTGATTTTAATTTTTTTTTTTTCCTAATTAACTGCCCCAGGGAATAGCTCTACCAGTTAGGAGGAAGAACAGTTCCTCTATTGTGCTTTTTGTGACTTAGGAACAGTAGATAGGGAGGCTCTAAGCTACAAATCAAACAGTGAAAATCCTCTTAACTGAACACACCCTTGGGCTTCACACAGAATAAGGCATTGCACTAATCATAAGCAGAACTAGTTAGGATATTTTTTGCTGAACCAGGGTTTTGCTGGGAAGTGCTTACGTGTCAAAACCAAAGTATCTCATATAAGGAACTTGATTTCAAAGAAATTTTGCTGAAACACAAGCAGAGGCTATCAGAAATCTCCCTGATTTCCTGCCAGTTTGTCTTGTGATTTAGCCAAGAGCCTGGAGATCTGATGTCTTCATCAGCCTTGTTTACCTTACAGTAATTTGTTGGTTTCCCTGTGGTGTCCCTCCCCTCAGAACGGTTGTAAGCATCTATAAAGTTTTGTTTGTGGGTACAGGCAGATGGCCAAAGGGACAATCTAGGTAGAATCACAGAATCATTCATTCAGGTTGGAAAAGACCCTTGGGATCATTGAGTCCAACCATTAGTCCTACTCTGATCAGAATTCCTTATTTCATACAAATATATTAATTCATCATTTATGCATATTACCATAAGCTTTTTTATAAGAAGAAAAAAGATGTAAAAGTTTGTTTCTTACTTCTTCTGGAGATTCTAGTAGAACCACAGCTTGAAAGCCATGCTCCTGTATTGCTTTATGTAATGAATTTTAGTGCAGTGATAATGCATTGCATTGATAGTTGGGTGGATTGGGTCAGGAGGAAGAAAATTCTGTCTACACAAGCTCACCCAGGGTATTTCAAACTTAGATGGTATGAAGTAGCAACACAGCAGGTAATGAGAACTGGGTGGCTGAGCTCCTGTAGCCATGGATGCTGTAAGATTAAGTCCAGTGTAAGCATGAATAATGATGGACCTCTCAGGACCATATCTACATACTGTACTTTGGGCGTAGACTTCAAAGTATCAGGCTAGGTTAGAGATACTGTATAGGAGTGATAGCTCAGACCTTGATCACTTTAGGCTTAGACTGTCAGAGGAGATGGAAGAAAAAATTGCTGAAGGTGAAAGGAGCAAAAATTCACATGAAATATGTCAAATGTATACTGTTCACATTGAATATGCCTTGCAAAAAAACCCCAAACAAACAATCCTAATTTTTTATTCATAGGAATTATTCATTTGAGAGAATGTGACAGTTGTTTCTGACCAGTCCTGTACTGAAGGTTAAGCAGATTAAGACTGTGTTGCCAACTGTTTCTGTTATTAGCAGAATTGCCAGGGACTAGATGGCAGCAGCATGTTCATAATTTGATAAGAAAGAGTAAATAAAAGTTGAGATGATGGAAGGAGATGGACAGTAATGGACTTGTCCTTTCCAGCTAAAATCCAGAACTCTCTTTACCTTTGATAGAACTTACAGAGTAACAACTTGTATACAGTGCTTTTCTAATGTGCCTATGGCAAATTGTCCATTAGAAAATGTTTTCATGGCATTTAGCTTAAAAAAAAAGCAACTGAACTACTGAAAAGTAACTGAATAGAATGAAATAATTTCTACTGAGTTTTGATCAGCAAATCTTGGCAGGTGTGTGCAGTAATGTCCAGTTAGGTTATACAGAGATAAGAGTGCAAACTGATAAAGGTGAGATATGAAAAAATAAATGGAAAGAAAATTGACTTCAAAGAAATGTGGTTTAACTTTATCAATTCTAATTTTCCACAGTGTTAACACTGATGCTGTGGTGCCTACTAATGCTCGTATGCTATTTTAAAGGTGGGTATACCTGAGAAACTGATCTAGTTGTAGTAGATCACCAGATCTATCATAATCCATTATCTATAACAATTTTGTCTAAAGGAAACAATATTCTCAGACCTTATTGGAAGTATCCATTACCTAGATGGTTAAAATAAAATACCTCAAATTTAAAGTATTTTGACTTTCTGGGAGGCAGTGTATGCCTGTGTGCTTTTAATTAAGGAAAGGTCTACAGTGATGGTGGAAGGTCAAGTCAGTATGCTAAATGAAAACTGTAACTCTGCAACCTCACAGCGTTCCCTGAAAATGTAATATAAAGGCAGCTGGAACTGACATGATATAGTTGGCTTTTTATGAAGATACTGAAATGCCTCATAAGAAACTATTAAACATAAGCTAAGGGACAAAGACCTAACAAAGGAGTAGCCTTGAAGGTACAGAAATAAACAGAAGGTCAGAGAGCTAATGGTAAGGGTTCACAGCTGCTGCTGTGTATTAGAGATCAGTAATTACTGTCAGGGAGAAGGGAGACTTCTGAGCTGGAGCTCCTTCTGGGCTAATTTAGTCCTAGGAGGATGTGGTCCTCCCCACAATTCAGGTCCCAAGTCACAGCAACCAGGTCATATGAGGGCTTCATCACCAAGTTTAGACTGTTCAAAATCAGGGTCATATTTGCTGTCTGAAGCTCTCCCATTTATACAGAGTGACATAAAAGTTACTGAATAAAACAGCTTCCCAAGTGAACCGCCACTCTCTGGGCTATGACAGCCACATCTGCTCTCAGAACTAGTTGGGTTTGACTCCACTTAGGCATTAAACAAGCCGTTGCAATCAAGACATACATGACTGTGCAAGCGCTCAGCACAAAACACGCAAGCGCCTGAGGAACCTCAGTATGTTTGCAGCTGATCAATCAGAATCTTGGAAGTGTTGTGTCTGATCTGTTGCTAACTCTGGATCCTCGGGTCGATGATCTGACTGCCAGCATTCCTCCTTCAGCGCACAGGCAGTATCAGCTGGGAGAGACTGGGCTAAAATGATGTTTCTTGGCAGTCTGATGTCCATGGTTAGTATATAAATAACAAATCATCCAGCTTTACCTCAAACAAAAGTCCATTGCCTTCATGAGAATTTTGTACAGGGTAAAGTTTACAGTAATTGCTTACTGGGTTTTTTTATTGTTTTGGTAGATTGCGACGATAATAAAAAGTCACATATGCTTGCTTTTTATTTCTTTTGTACTTGTCTATAATAGCTGCAAGACCTTTTGTAGAAGAAGTTAATCTGTCTCTTCCTTTCTCTGGAATGTTACATTAAATGTATTTGGGGAAAAAGTTAAAATTTACAAGAAGTGTAATCGAAAAATCACTGCCAAGTAGCATAAAACTCATTTCAAAATGAGGGTAGTTTTTTGGCTGCAGAGGTAAATTACTCTTTAATTAAAGAATAATCATTCCCTAGCAAGTCAAGTCACCCCAAGCAAATGATAATAATTTGGAATGAGGCAAAACAAATACTTCATAAGTGACACTGGAGGTTTAGAGTACTGAATGTTTTAATGTCCCAGTGGTTTAAAACAGCAAATCCTACAGCTGCTACTCTAAGCAGAAAAACTCCACCTTATTGCTTTATGGTGCTGGATTTTAAAATTGAGGCACCAAAGGGATTTAGATTATAGTCAGTGACAGACTGTGTTCTCTGTACATTGACACTCTTTCACTTCTCCCTCCCCAACAAAAAGAGAACAGTTGGTAACTGAAAACTAAAGATGTGCAAAAATATATTTATTACTAAAGGGATCTGTTTCACTCACTGTCTAAGAAATTCAATATTTATTATTCCATGCAACAGATATTTTTCTGTGTCACATGCTACATTAATATAAACTAACAAGGTCATAGAGTTTGTGATTGGTTTGGACAGCTCCTACAAGTCTGCTAATGGATGGATAGTTCTTAAGATTCAGAAAAGTAGTTTCCAAAGGAGGAAAGTTTTTCTGGCAAGGAACACCCACATATGTGTAGATAATGAAAAATAAAAAATAAACAAAGACCAAACAACAAACCACCACAAAAAAAAAAACCCACTCTAAAAATCTGCCTGTACAGTTTCTTGAATTCAAATACTATGTCCCTGTATCTTTTTCTTAGTTTGTATTCTACTAAGAGCCATATCCGTGTCTAGGTACAATCCTGATTGCCTCTTGGTGCAATAACTAAACTTCTGGGTTTAACAGGCTGCCCAGAGAGGTTGTGGAGTCTCCTTCTCTGGAGACTTTCAAGACCCACCTGGATCTGTTCCTGTGTGG